>JAECUM010002057.1:0-90290 GCA_016617855.1 Megalonaias nervosa
ATGGACTTTAAATCCTAATACAGCATTATGGAAATGTAAATCAGGCATTGTAATCAGTAGAGTGCTAATTCAGGAAAGCTAAACTTTGGCAGAGCTTATGTTAGTGAAAAAATCTTGTTGTGGAGCAGAAGTATCCAAAAGACAATACCTGTGAGCTGTGGAAAATTGTACATAACAACCATAAAGAAGTTTTCAGACTTGTTCCAGCTCACTAAGCTAGCTATGTATATGCCCCTTCAGACTGCAGACTGTGAAAAGGGGTTCTTAATACAGAACAATATTTATACACAGGTAAGGAATGGATTTAGTTCAGAAACAATCATCAGTTTAATGCTTGTACAACTAGAGGCAACATCTTTTCAAGATTTTGATTTAGTAGGGGTCTTATAGAGTGGAACAGAAAGAAAGAGATGAGCATTGAAGTGTAAAGTAAGTATAGAAGATTGCCATTTCCTCCCCCTCATTTTAGTTCTGATACCCCCTTATTTTTGTGTCAGAGGGGGAAGTCCCTCCTCATGATAAGATCCTGGGAGCATCTCCACAGTGTACTGTCATTATCAGATGACAAGACTATGATGGATGACATGCCAACCTCCTAATTTACATGATTTGGGCAAATATTTACTAAGACCATCCTTGATTACTCTATAAATGCTGATCTTAATTGAGCATATTATGTTACGACTTGGTGCATCCATATGCAGCTGTCCGTATGTCCATTGACATTTGCATGTCCTGCCAATAACTTTGTAATGATTAGAGAGACTCGACAGCATGTTGTGTACCATACCCATGCAACCAGGCTCACTCACAACCTTGCTAAAGGTCAAGGTCATGGCAAAGGAAAACTAATTATGTGACTTGTATCCCTGTAAAGACTATATTTGAACCAATGACACTATTTTAATGAACATATATGCTATGTACACTGTATCAGTGATATACCACAAGACATATAAATTTTTCATTACAAGGAAACGAGGCTTGCCGAGGTTCCTTTTAATGAAAAATTTATATAACGAGTGTATATCATAGATACAGTGTACATGCTATACATATATTTTATTTATATCACATACAAATGCATATATTTGCCCTTTGAACAGAGTTAAGATATGCTTATGGAAACTATTGACTGAGTGAATGAACTCCTCACATCCCTGCGAGTGTGTCCACTACAAAATGTAGTTCTATGCCTTTTCTTGTTGTTCACAATCACATTTGCAAATTGATAAGTTGATTGTTTTTGTTTTAAGTGTCTAATTTATTTACATTGATTAAATCAATGTAAGACACACTTAAGATTTAAACATAAAAGATTCTTTTTATGAAGAAAGTAGAGCATTATGAACACATTAGCTTCTTGTACACACTGAACCCTTAGGCATTAACGTACTGGCGTATGGAAATTAGCATGGAATAGAAACTAAGCGAAATGACAAACCAACAAGAGGTAATTAAAACATTTTAATATATTTACAGTTGATCTAAGCTATTATTCTGCTTTAATTAATTAACATTAATTAACATTAGTACTTACCATAAAATTCTCTCTCTCTCTCTCTCTCTCTCTCTCTCTCTCTCTCTCTCGGATTTTTGCCAATATCTTGCTACGATGGTCCAGAAGGGGGAGAGGCACTGTTTGGATATTTTCAGTTTTAATTAATAATAATATATTTTTGGAACACTGTAATAGGTTTAAGAAACAACAACAACAGTAAAGCATTAAATATGTTACACAGGGTTCCCACGCTACCTGGAAATCGGATAAAAGTCGGGAGAAATGAAAAAATTTTCCCAACCGTGAAAAGTCCTTCAATTTTTAAAATGTTGATGAAAGTCGGGAAAACCTGGGAATTTTCCGTCACCAATGACGCCCGAAACAGTTAGGTAATTGAGTCGTAACTGAACTGATCCTGAGTTAAATTTATTGAGTTCTGACCAGAATATTCGGAGGTTGCAGTATGGATCTTTTGCCGTACACATGTATTTAGCCAATCCGAAGAATCAGTGCATTAGATTCGTCTAGCAGATATTTTCCACAGACTGCTCGATATCCTTATGTTTCTTTACTTGGCAGGTATGAAAACCAGTCTAGCATCACAGGAGGCATACATGGTGGCAGTAAAGCTTAGCCACTTACTAGATGGACTGTGTTAAATTCTTTGTTAAATCGAGTCATACCTGCATGAAATCGATATGAAAATTATTTATTTTCTCAGAAATTGAGAGTATTAAAATCCTTATGTCCTTAATCTGCTGAAAGACAAGACAAAACTACAGCGTTCATGAAATTTGACCTGGTACTTGGATTTGCATTGCTAGTCTCATGAGTACACGAATCTCACAACCCACATTTTCAAATGTTATAGAAAAAAATAAAACATTAAATAAAAGTTGTATACTGATTGTAATAAAAACACAAAAATGAAAGAACACAAAATTCTTTGCATTTATTCCGTGAACAACTACCGGGGTTTTGTTGTATCACGTGATTGATGAATGTGATTGGTGATCACGTGATAGGTTGATGAATCTTACTGGCCAGATTGCTGAGACAGCGACAGGTTTCTTGTTGTTCTCGAAATAAATACGTTGAGAATTATATGTTCTTTCTGGTTTTTACAAAAGGTATCTGACTTTCATTTAATATAATTTAATTTTTGTACAACAGCATTAAAATGGTGTGTGTTGTTGATATCACGTGACTATTGGACTTCGATGCAGTTGTTTGAGATTTGTGAAGTCATGTGGCTAGTAATGCAAATGGTGAGCACAGGGTCAGGTTTGATCTGTGCTGTAGATGAGTCTGGTCTGTCAGCGGATTAAAGATATAAAGAATACAGGACTTAACATTTCTGAGAAAATAAATCATTTTCCTATCGATTTCATGCAGGTATAAACGTTTAAATTTGCTAGGCCCACTGGTAAGCGACTACTATGTGCCACTACCACATGGTAGTGGAAAATTCTAAATTTTCAATATGCAATTGATCTGACCCCACACCACAACGTAAATGTCCAAATGTGAAAAATGGGTTGGAATATGCGGAAGAAACCCAGATTAGAAAACGGACTGCTATTCGTTTTACGCCAAATTTAATGTCCAAAAATGTTGAATCTCTGAGCTGAACTTTGGTGCGAAACTATTATACATTAAGATGTAGCTTGAAACATTGGTTTCAGATCTTGAATAGAACACAGGAGAAATGAGAAATTGTCGTCCCTTGTTTTATATTTTAAAAAACGATATGGACCCCTGTATCATTACAGGTTTGGGGACTGGTTTATCGAATCACAAGAAGACAAGTTGATTTTACAGAAAATTCAGTCCTTGTTATACAGCAATGTATAATTTTGAAGGTCTTTTGTCATAATTTAAATTGACCCTTTTCTAAAATTTGTTTAATGATGGATTTTTAATCAGATTGTCTTAAGCAGTGTAGGTTGTTTGAAAAATCTTGTTTTGGGATTTTATTGGCACACATAAATTCAGGGTTAAACTTTTTTCATTACAAGCTAAGTTTCTAATACTCTGCTTTTACTGGGTTTTTTTGCATACTGTGATAGGATATGTTTAGTTCATATAACATGCATATATATTGCTATAGAATTCTTTAGAATTAAAGGTTTGAAAGGAAACAAAACTAATTTATGTTCATTATGTTGTTTCCACATAGCAAAATAATGCAGGTCAGCTAAAGTAAAGTCAGAAACTGTATTCTGTACATTGAAATGACATTACATGCCAAATTATAGGAATATAGTCAAACTTGTTTCGTGTGATATGTTTTTGGTTTTGTCATCTTTTCTGACGAATAGTCTTTTGAGAGTCTTGAAAGAGAAACAGCTTTAGATTTAGAAAATGAATATTTTTTGATCTAAAATGTATTTTAATTCTGTTCACTAATGGTCATATGTGAACCTTGAAAAAATTAATTTCATCCTGGAAAAACCCTGGAAATGACCTGGAAATTTATCTTTAGAAAAGCATGGGAACCATGGTTACAGTATGTGTGCCTCATAACTAACAAATTCAACTTATAGTGTCGACCGGCTATTGCAACTATGTATTATTGATATTATGAACACTGTAGATAGGTCTTAAGGAAAGTGTAAACATACTTTTATGACTAACCATATTCTTATAGGTTACTTGGTGCAAGATCAGTTTTAAGGTTTTCATCCTAGCCAAATTGTTTTTCTCTCTCATTCCATATTTCTGCCTATGTTGCCCCTTACGCATGATAGGGGAGAGGGGAATGGAAAAAAGAAAAGATTGCGACGAAATTGTGTACCATTTTAACTTCATTTAGAAAACGGACTATTAATACATTTTATCATTATTTTCATACATCATTAATGATTAATATTATTCATTTGTCAAGTCACTAGATCAAAGGTCAAGTTCACAAGACTGGTCTGTTGTGTGCTGTTAGTAATACTACTGTCAACAGATTTATTAGGTTTTATGGAAGAAAGACTGTAAGCATGGTGAGATATAGGCATAACTTTGAAGATGATGGCAGCAGAGCCGATGTTGAAGCTTTGTATAAAAGGTTTAGCACTTTATAGGTTCAGGGTTGGAGTGATATGTCAGTGCATGGATGAATGAAAGACTGGGTTCTGTGGAATACTTTTATTCATTTTCTGGACATTCATGTTGAGCCTGTGTCAGCAGTTAGAAAACGGTTTTCGCTGTGTTTTTTTAGCTACACTGATCAGAGACCAGGAATGGCTTTTTGTCTGTCATCCATCCTTCCATTTGGATGAGTTTGTTGTCGCTACTTCTCCAAAAAAAACTTGCCATCAAACTTCACATGTACATTCATCTGATTGAAAATGCTGCTGCTTGGACATCCATTATGGCTGTCACTTCTGAATGGATGGTCATATCTGCATGGGGTTTTCACTAAAAGACTTTTTATAATGTCTGGTTGGTCTGAAATGATGCTGATCTGACAGTCACAGACCTGACAGCATAGACTATACAGCCACTATGGCCAGTCATCTTAAAAATGCTGTTTATGCTCCTCTTCCTGAAAGGAAAGTCTTATCTTAGAGGGGTTTTTACCAGAACACTTTTTATATTATGTCTTGATAGTCTTAAATGAAAATGGTGTCACCCTGATATCCAGTAGCACCATTGAAAATTTTGTTATTTCTATTTCACCATCCAGTATGGCTGCCACAGTGGCTAATTTGAAAAATTTTTGCTGAAAAAATATCAGGGATGGTTTCAACACTCAGCAATGAAAAAGAATAAATGGTCTTATCTGGAATTAATTCAGTGTAAAGATTTTGCATTAGAAGTGTTTAGAAGTCGTATATAGAGAGACTATATTGTCCATTCATGTATATTTATAGAAAGAGGTTATAGTATATGTTTGTATATTTTTGGGGAAAAGAAGAAGAATAGCAATAAATCTTAGGTTAATTTTCAAGACTTGTTCACATTGTAAATTTTAGACATGATAGATTTCATTCAGTTGCATGCTGTTTTGTATGCCAATCCTAAATTAGTCCACACCATGCTGGGCAACAAACAAAATTATTTGATTGATCCAACTCAGAGTTCTTTTTTCTTCAGTAATATTTTCTTCTTTTCATTTTGTTTTTTGTATGACATATTCCATAGTCCTTTCTTATTCCTCCATACTTGCACATTTGAGGGAGATTTTATTTTCAAAATCAAGACCCTATTGAAGGGTGAGTTAGGGCAAGGGGCTTCAGCATACGTTACGGATATATTCACATTTACTTTTCTTCTTTCAGATGTATTTATTACACAGCTGACCGCACTGAACACTGCCAGATCTGTGAAAACCAGGTAAAATAAATATAGAACTTAATTATGCTGTTGAATATTTGGAGTCAACTTGGGTTGACTTGATTGGTTGGATTGTTGGATTTTTGTAGAAATTTTTCCTTGTTTACTTCCAAACCAGTAGATTTTTTATCAGCATAAATTGTACGTTCTTATTCAGATAAGAAAACAAAACATCCATTTTTGCCATAATATGTTGTCTCTTCATAGTATAATAAAACAGCAAGTTTTGAAAATAAATCAGATTCAGATTCAGAGGGCAAGGTTGCAGTAATAATTAATGAGTCAGCATATTGTCAGTTGATGAAAGTGTGTGACTTGTTTATTTTATATTTCACTGCAAAGATTTTTTTTAGTAACATTCAATAGCATTTTTATTTTTTTTCACAAAATCACTGTCTAGTGTGTTCATTAATTTTACAAGTACAAGAGTTTTCTGCACAAATAGAAGGTTTTATTTAGTTGTCCTCAAAAACGTTTATTGATTTACTGAATATAGGCGGGTGCTAGCGGCAGATTTGCCCAGCACTTAATAACACCACTGATGTCTAGTGATCACTGATGACATCCACTGTGATTATTAAGTTTAATGCTGAACAAGCACTGAATAGTTTTCTGGTCCAGATTTCCCCAGGAATCTTGTGTATTTTGCAAAGAATGTCCTCTTTGTATCAGCATTAGAATGTTGTAATGACATGACATCTACACTCAGCCAGCGGTGAAGTTCTAAATTCGGTTTTCCTGTTGTTGGGTTTATAAGGTTGCTTGCTGACTGCTCTCCAATACTCATCCACATTATGTTCACTCCACAGAGGAAGTTCTAGACTTGGAGTTTAGATGTATTCTAGAGTCTCGTTTCAAGGGCTTCTTTGTCTTCATGTCTCAGATCCAAAAGTCGGCACTGAATAGAACAAAATCTGCAAGAGCTGTCTTTAGGGCTGTTCCATATAAACATACATGGTACCCAGTGAAGGCTGTTTTAAAAAGATATATATGCCAGGGTACTTTGATTTCACAGAGTTCATATTAAAATGATAAGAAAATTCTGAATTGCATCTGTGGGTGAGTACCCTGCATTAAAAGTGGAACAGCCCTAAATGTTCCTCTTTAAACATCTTGAACAATACAATAACAATTAAAAATGACAATAGAAATCAAAATACTTGCTCTGGAGTATCTGCCAAAATCATTTATTATTTTTGGTCTCCATCTTTTCTCCATCTGCCAAAGGTCTGCTAATTTTCATCAGATGATCAGAAGACATTGTGATCACCTTTTATTCATTTTTTACTTGTAACACCTCCAATAAACATCCCACATTTGGCTTTAAACTTTCCGAATCCAGCAGTAAGGTAATCAATTACCAACTTGTTGTGTAAATGTCATTTGTTATTTAACAATTATAATCCTTTTTGCTCTGCAAAGAAAAATAAGTGGATATAGGGTTTTGTGTGAGTACTGTTGTTCTCTATGTGTCTTCCTGTACTTAATTGGAATATCTCTGTCATTTTTCCCATGAGAACTGATCAATCGCCAGAGCAGATGTAGTTCCACTGCCTCATTAGCATAACACTTTATATATTTTTTTATATAAATCGGTCATAATGGCAGAACTTCTATCAAAAGTACAATGAAATCTTTTTATACAGTGGACAATTGATGAAAATCTAATATTTTTGAAGGGTCTAAGGGTCAAGGTTACAGGGAATACAAATGGTTTTTGCGCAAAATCTACTTATCAACATATAGGGCTGGTCAACATAAGGTGGGCATATAATGTGCCATTTTTGGTGTTCTTGTTGGAACTTGATAACATTTTTTGGACATCTTTTGTAGGCAGAGATAGTATGTCATGGGGAGAGGCAGAGGGAGATTAAAAAAAAAAATTCTTGAATTTTGCTTACACGTTTTTGTCCCATTTTTCATTGACACAGAAGGGGACATTAAATTGGGCCTCTTCTTTCAGTCATCTGCCCATCCTTCTATCAGTCCTACTTGATTTCTGCACAATAACTCCATAAATTATTATTGGATTTTAACAAATGTTGTATGCTTCTAGATATAGATGAGAGCTTGGCCGAGATAAGTTGTCAGCATTCTAGGGTCACCATTTAAGATGTTATTGGACCTATTCACATTAGTCCCACAATTGTCAATGGATTGAAACCAGATTTGGTAAGAAGCTAGATGTTAATGAGCCCTTGACTGATTTCACTTGCAAGTGTTTGATGTCATCAGTGAGCATAGTTATTGCCCCAGATTGTTGGAGCCACTCTCTTTCCTTTACATACAATAACTCCCTTAATTATTAGATTTGATACAAAATTTGGCATGCTGCTTTATTATGATGAGATCTTGACTAAGTTTGATAGTGTTCTGCTTCATCATTTAGCAGAGTTGTAGTCCCAGATAGCCATCCGTTCCCACACTATAACTGACTTAATTATTTTTCAGTTTCAACCAGACTTAATTATTTTTCAGTTTCAACCAGATTTGGTATGCAGCATGATATTGATGGTACCTTGGCCTAGTTTTGTTGAGCAGTGCTGTAGACACTGATTGTCAAACCCACCCACTTTTGTTTGTGCACAATAACTTCGTCATCACTATTGGATTTCAAACAAATTTGGTTTGCAGCATGATTCTCATGAGACCTTAACTGAGTTTGATTGTCTATGTTCAGCACTGTTTAGCAGGGTTATAGCCCCTGGTTGTCAGTTCCACCTTTTCAATGTTTCCACACAATAACCACTTTTATTATTATTCGGTTTGAGCCAGATTTTACAGGCAGCTTGATATTGATAAGGCTAATGAATAGTGGGGGACATTAATTCAGAGAACTTGCTTGTTCCACATTGATTTACATCTCATAATAATTTTATGATGTATGTTGCTGAAATCTAATTGAAGCTGGTGGTTAGGTGGGAATGCATGTTCTGTAGTGCACGCTAGGTATTACATCATCCCTGAATATATTTTTCATATATTTAAAATTCATACCAGATAGTGTTTAAATTTGTAACACATTATTCTCCATCTTTTAGACGCTTGACATTAGCAGAAGAAGATACTGAAATGGCCAAGATAGCTCGGCTGGCACAGATTTTTAAGGAAATTTTTTCAGCTGTAGCATCATGCAAAGGTGAGTTACCCTACATATTATCTTGAGGGTTATTTTAACTTTATATATGGTCTTGTTCTGCTGGGTTTTTTTAATGCCTTGGCAAGAATGTGGATAGGCAATATAGTGCTACCCATGACCTGCTTGTATGTTCCATACATTTTTCAAGATTTTGCCTTGAGATTACTGGCTGGGCATTAAAGTTCCTTGAAAATCATTCTAGTTTGCTTGATACCTGCAATAAAGTTTGGGTTATTTCATTTAAATATCCTAATATTAGCCTCAAAGTTGCAATTGTCTTCTTTACAGTTTCTTGTACTGCCCCATTTAATGAATTAATATATCAGAGAATAAATTAAACTTTTGAAATTCCTGAATAGTATCGAAGATATTGTGATAAAAAATAAAACATCAGATATTCAGGGTTAGAAGCAGACCTCATAAACCTGAATAAAAAAAATGCTAAAATTGCATTTTGGCCTTAGAAGCTTTAAAAAAAAAAAAGTCTTTAAAAACTGAAGGAAATCTAAAGTTAAAAAAAAAAATGATGAATGGCTTTACCCTGACCCTGCAAGAAATGCTTTTTTGGTTAGGCTAGCCTAACAGTTGAGAAAGAGTACAAATTTAATAGCACTTGCAGGTATTTGCTTTTGTAATTATTTATTTATTTAATTTCACTTTATTTTCATTTTATTTAGAATCAGACTATAAGCGTACTTGATTAAACTGTTAATGTTATGCTCACCATGGAGATAGTTATGTAACTACTTGTGTCTTGAACCTCAAAAAAAAAAAAATTAAGAAAAAATTTATAAAAACACACAAACTCAAATTTTCAACTTTAATTTCACTTCTACCCTGGGTATTGAAATGATCCCTCCAAATGTTACACCATTGGCAGCTTATGATTTTCTTGAAGTAATATGAAAGACATTATTAAAAATGCACAATAATTAGTTACAGCATTTTGACTCAAGTCTGAGAAAGGCTGAATGCCAGTCCCACACTACCTGGAAATCGGGAGGAAAAAGTATCATGAATACGTTTGTTCCTGACTGAGATAGGCCCTTTAACATTGCAAAATCAGAAAGGGGGTGGGTGGGGACCAGACATATTTTCAGCCACCGCTTCATGACAGAAAGATACACATAATTGAGTAGTTCTTGAATTGACCTAGAGTCAGTTAAAAATGAAATTTCTTGTTCCATTTAAAGAAATGGACTCTAATTGCACAGGTTTCCCACATGGTAATTTTTCATAAGGACCTTTTATGCAAATAAGTTTTGATTTATGTGTAGTTTTGGGTGTATTTGTTTTATTTATATTTTGATGTAACTGTTTACTCTCGTTTGAGTTTTGTACTCAAAAAGTTTAAAGAATACAGGACCTCGACTGATAGTAAAATGATTCTTCTTGCCTTTGTGATCGAGGAGTGTAGCCAATTTAGTTAGTTTTGGTTGAAATGTTTTTCTCAGATAATGATGGAAATCTACTGGCATCAGATCTGTTCCATCTGCCATCCCGTAAAAACCATCCATGGTACTATGAGGTGATTGAAGAGCCAATTGATCTGAAGATCATTGAGAGGAAGATTCTTTCAGGACAGTATGCAGACCTGGAGAGCTTTGAGAAGGACTTCATGTTACTCTTCAACAATGTAGAGGTACACAATTTTTGTTTTAGCTCTAGGGGCTTTAAGTATATTTGTGAATTTGTTTTGTTAATTAAAGTCTCTTGCACAAAGAAAATCAGAACACAAGCATATTTAATAAATATCAAATGACTTGCATCATTAATAAATTAAACCTCAGTTTTATGTAACTCACTTATAAAAATGTTTTATGTACATGATCATGCAACAGTTATTTGTGCTTGCAATCCAAGCACTCTGCATGGCTTGGTAAATTAGAAAATGCAGCAAGCACTTTTTGGTTGTGCTGGAATATTGCAAAATCCTCTACAAAATTTAATTTGTATTTTATGGGAGTTTGTACGTTGAGACACTGGCAGTGATAACAGCAGGAGCAGCATGAACAGTGTTAAAATTGTGTCAAGTCTCTACAAGTCTATCAGTGGAATACTTCAGTGCACACATGCATATGAGACATCAGTCCCTTCCATCATAAAACTCAACATTTCAAGTTACAAATGTTATTCTAGACTTTAAAATATTACTCAGAATGTTCAAATCTGTTTTGATTGGTCATACAGTTTTAGAGCAAGATTTGAATGTAGTAGAATTTTATGATAGAGGGACCATGTTTCCACTAACCATTTATTTTAAAACAATTCCATGTTTTGTCCACTTTCAGTCAGTGGAATCTTTATCTTACTGAGATTTAAGTGTTATCATGCATTTTGTTTCATACAGTTAATATTGAATGAATGCTCATGAAAGATTCTGTAAATATTTTTATTTGATGCAAATTTACCTGACCATCAACTTTTCTAGTTCTACTAGATAAATTACACTTGCCTTACAGACATACAATGGGAAGAAGTACCCCTTTGCCCAGAAATTGAAGCATGTGAAGATGGTGTACAACATGGCCAAACATGAAGGACTAAAACAACTAGAAGAAATACTGGGGGAGGACAATGTAGCTTTCTCTTCATCCTCAGAGGCAGACAGCTCAGAACTGGGAGATAACAAAGGCACGTAGAAAAACTGTGCTTCAGGTTCAGTTCATTGCAGATGCAGATTTAAAAAACAAAACAAAAAAATCTGGTTTAATGATATTGATGTTCTGAGTACAGTAAAATTTTATTTGAGCAAGAACCTGTCATTTACTACCAAACCTTCTTGAACTTTTATCTTGGTGAATCAGCTTAGCAGAGACAAAACCTGAATCTAATGGATCCCATGGCTGCAGCCAAGACAACCACCAGATCCAGTTAAACCAACACATCCTCTTAGCTGGATTTGCCTGTGAATTTTAACAGAAGATTTCATTAATCATCTTCTTAACCTGATAGAGTGGTCATGGTTCATGTGACCATATGCTGTTTTACTTTAAGTAGGAGAGCAGGTTATCATGCACATAGAGAATCCAATCTTTCTTCCTTAGAAGGATACCTGAGGTATATGTGGGGTGCTTAGTATTCCCTCCTATTACCTATCCTTCTAATGTTAATATGATCAGAGAACGTATTTTATAGGAGGAAGCAAACTAAGTAAATTATGTTTCTCTGGTAATACTTACCCGATACTTAAAAACTACCCTGCCATGGGAGCATTCTCGTTGGTGCATCACTCAGCTTAAAAGCCAGTGACTTCTGGTGGAGGCAAGGGGAGGTAATGGGTAAGAGGTATTATCCTTTGTCTATACAAGATAGAAAAGACAAATATTTGTCTTTTTAATAGGGATGGATTCGAGAGGTGGCTGGTTTATATCCTGACATCAGTGTGACAAAGTAAGTATTATTGTAGAAACATAATTTACTTAAAAATTTACATTCTTTGTATTTGTATTTCTCTGTCTTAAACTGTTTCAATTTCATACCTATCTGAGGATTCTTTATGTGAGCAGAATAAAGTCATGTTGTTTTGCCATGGTCCATCAATACGTCTTAAAGTCCACACATCTGTACATTCGTCCTGAATCTGCTTTAGTGCACTAGTACAAATCCTATTAATCTTAGAGCCATGAAAATATTTCACAATTCATTAGAGGTGTATGTAGATTAAAACCTGCCAATCCTTACGATTTTTCTGCAAGTCTTACAGAAATTACCTTTAAATACGGACTTGTGGAATAAAAACACAAATTATGGAAATAATATTGTTTGCAATAAAATCCAGATGCTGGCTTGCCCATGTTTGATTTTGGATTTTGGTTTCATGTTAGATCCCATGGAATTGGTCAGTGAACCGGACTAACTTTACTCGAGTACCTCTGATGCTTCAAATTGCACATATTTTGTGATGCTCAATGTCTGCATGAACAAGCTTTCCTTTTTTAATTAAATGGCATCCAACAAGCGAGCAGTTGGGATGAAAGGGACAATAAACATCATAATAAGTTTTAGTACTAAAGAAGAATAAAAAGGAATATTCAGATTTCCTGAGGGGAAAAGCAAGCAGGGCAACACTTATGTTTAATGGACATCATGTGTTGATTTGAGTACATCACATGGCTGGAAAGATAATTGCCATCACTGTGGCTTTTCGTAAAAAGGATTTCGTCAAGTTGAGAGATGTCAAGAAGTCATTGAGCTCCATAAGGTTTGGGACTGCGGTTCGTGAAACTGTACTGGATTAAGGTTAAAGTAACTTTACCAATTTTGAGTTGAACATGATGTTTACCATTGGTACATCTGTCTTGAAACATGTCTAGACTTTTAAATGCATGTTTTGCAGTTTGACAGTAGCAATACATTATTTTTTGTTACACATTACTGAAAACTGGCCCAACATGCTGAAAAAAAATTTTCTTGCTGGGAAGGTCTTATTAGGGTTGGCAGATCTGCAGATGACCTAATTATATTTTCAGGCCATTACAGCTGGCTTAAAAAAGATTGATACACATTTTTTAATATTAACCATGTTAGCAAATGAAGCATAAACTATTTCAGGTACACAAAAGAAATCTGAGAGGCCACCATTTTGGATGTGAGCTTTCTTTATTAAAAAAAACCTTCCTAGTATGATTAAACAAAAAACACTTGAGGTAGACAGATGAAATTTGGTGTCTATATATAAATGACGTGATTAGATTTTCATGCAGTTATTAATTTTTGTATTTTTAGAATTAAGTTGGATATTTTGGGAATATGTATTTTAGCATTTTCTAATTTTATCTTTGCACAGATCCTGCAGAAGGAGAAGATGAGGAAGAGGAGGTCATCCGCTGTATATGTAACATCTTCAAAGATGAGGGCCTCATGATCCAATGTGAGAAGTGCCTGGTGAGTATGTAGTCATTTATGTATGTGCAGTGTAAACTAGTAAAGCATCATGCATGCATATTATGAAATAGTGTTAATGAGGCTGAGGAAAATTTATTCTCTGTTCCCACTGCTCGGGTGGCCCAGTGGTTAGTGTCTACCTCGGATGTGGAGGTCCAGGGTTCGAATCCCAGCCAAGCCATACCAAAGACTTATAAAAAATGGTACTAACAGTTACCTCACTTGGCTCTCAGCATTAAGATGTTAGTGTTAGGACTGTTCAGCCTGGTGTCAGGATAATGTGACTGGGCGGGACATGATGCTACATGTCTGCGGCATGATGCCACAGTGCTAGACATCAGTATAAATTGCCACACTGCAGACATCGTAGCGATATGACTGAAAAATTGAAGCTACATTAAAAATCCAAATCACACACACACACACACACACACACACACACACACACACATTCTCTGTTCCAAAAGAAAAATTAAGTCCTGATTTTAGCTCGAATGGCGAGGAGGCCATGTGAGTTTATGGTATGGTTTTGAATCCATTGTGCATGTCATGCATCATCTGTCAATCAACAATTGCATGTTACCTCTCAGGAGTAGATATTTCTGATTTCAATCAAACTTGGAATATGGGTTTATAAAAAAAAAATTTGGACAAACAGTTTAAATAATGTGCAAGATCCATGCATGCAAATGAGGTGATCTTGGATCAGATTAGTTAAATTTGTTACAATTCTGGAGGCCATATTTCTGGTTTGATTTTGATTAAACTTGGAATGAGTAATTGTATAATTAAGGTCTCAGATGAGTTTGATAATGTTCCAGATCCATGCATACTAATGAGGTGATCTTGCATCTGATAGACTGACCTTGATACCCCTCTGGAAGCCTTATCTCTGATCCCATTTTGATAAAGCTTGAAATATGAGTTTATATGATCGAGTTCTTTGATGGGTTCCATTATTAGCAATAATTTATGAGATACTCTTGCATCTGATTAGCTAAACTTTTTACCATTGTGGAGGCCATATTTTGTATATAGTTTTGAGCAGATTTGGAATAGAATCCCGTGTCTTCAGGATCTTGGGCAAGTTTGATAATGAGTGAGATCTATGCATACCAATTAGGCTGAACATGGTACCACTCTGAAGGCATACTTCTGATTTGATTGTAATCAGACTTGGAATATATTCTTGTATCATCAAGATCTTTAATGCATATATGCCAGCCATTATGTTTTTTGCATGCCTTTTTTCACCAAATTGTGTTGTATGTTTGGATGTATATGGATTAACCTTTTTTGGTACATTAAAAAATAAACTTAAAGCAATAAAAAGTTGTTTTTCTCTTATTATCATATGTTTAATTCCACTCATAAATTTGAAAATATTCCTAAAAAGATGACAGATGCATAAGAATAGCGTAAGAGTGCAACTGTATGTGACCCATTTCCAAGAAAAAAGATGGTTTTTTCAAATATTAACTTCACCTCACAGGTTCATTATATTGGTAAGCTAGTTAGTTAGCAGACCAGTCTGTACTTTTAAAGAAAATGACGCCAAATGTTAAAGCAAAACTCTGTATCATGTGAGCTATGGATGTCATATTATGGAAAATGTTAGAGCAGATAGATCTTTTCAAACTTCAAAACGTGTCGGATCAGAAAAAAGGACAAATGAACACTGCTTTACAAACTTTGAAAGAAAGAATATGTAATATTATACAGCACTCAGAGCACATGATCATGCTTATTGCAGAATTCCAGTTCACGATCATTTAGCAAAAGTTAAACATCACTCAGAGCACATGATCATGCTTATTGCAGAATTCCAGTTCACGATCATTTAGCAAAAGTTAAACATACGCTAGTGAAAGTAAGTGCTGAATATAAAAAATTTTCACTAATTTTGTGTTTGTATTCTGGTTCTAATTCATATGGATTTTGCCCTTTTGTGACAAATATTTGTACCAGTTGCAGAACCAGGTTAATAGCAAAAATAAATGTATTTTTTTGTCATACATGTTATAATTCTGGCATGTAATACATAGATTGCACTTCTTACAGCCAGATTACGCTTTTTTGCCACTTACAATAGCAATAATTACACTTTTACCTCATGGGGGGTTGGCATGTATTAATGGGTTAAATAATTATCACAAGTCATGCATTATTAATAATTTAATTTTGCATCTTATTGACTGAGCCATTTAACAATCAGGAAACTGTATTCATGATGCAGTTCTTAAGCAAACTTGGAATATTTGCTAATATCATCAAGATCCTGGACAATTTCAGTCATGAGCAGTAATGAGCAAGAACCATGCATATATACGAGGTCTACTTGTGTATGATAAGCTGAGCTGATTACCACACTGAAAGCTATCATTCTGATCCTGTTTCGATCAAAATTGGAATTTGGGCTTGTATCATCAGAATCTTGAGCAATTTAAAAATAAGTGGAATCCATGCATATTATTGAGGTGATCATGCATATGATTGTGTTTGTGGCCACTCTTAAAGCCATGCTTTTGATCTGTTGGGTTTATTATCAAGATCGTTTATGATTTTGACTATGAGCAAGAGACTGTGCATAATAAATATGCCTTTTGAAAGAATATTCATCAAGATATGGTAGACTGCTCCGGTGGCCTAGTTGTTAGAGCGTCCGCCTCGGATGCGGGAGGTCGTGGGTTCGATCCCTGGCCGAGTCATACCAAAGACTTACAAAAATGGTACTAACAGCTGCCTCGCTTGGTGCTCAGCATTAAGATGTTAGTTTTAGGACTTGTCGGCCTGGTGTCAGGATAATGTGACTGGGTGGGACATGATGCTGCATATCTGCGGCATGATGCCCCAGTGCTAGACATCAGTATAAATTGCCACACTGCAGACATCGTAGCGATATGACTGAAAAATTGTTAAAGCTGCGTTAAAAATCCAACACACACACACACACACACAAGATATGGTATAATAAGTAAAATTAATGTGATAATAAAGCATGGGAAGTTTGCACAGGATGTGTTCTTACAGATTACATAAGCCTGCTTAGTAAAATGTTCAACTGCTATGTTCTTTGAGCCAGGTAAGCAATGTCAGGCCCGTTTGCGTTACTGGTTTACATTAGTAGTACACACAGATTCTTCTTCATTAATGGGAAGGAAGACCAATTTGGGTTATTTCAAAATGGAACCATTTTGTTTCAGATATGGCAGCATGCAGACTGTGTAGGTGCATCAAAAGATACAGAGCATTATCTGTGTGAGCTGTGTGAACTTAGGCCATATGACAAGGTCAGTGTATAAATCTGAGTATTTTCTGTGCGAGTTCAGTGAACCTAGGTCATATGATGAATCAGTATGTATGACTGAGCATTATCTGTGTGAGTTCTGCAAACATCGGCCATATGACAATTATCAGTATCAATATATAGAGGTTCATTTTTATTCTGTTCGCTGAGTGTTTGAGAAACTCCTTAATTTGCATGTATTTACACGTAAATGTTTTTATGTGCAGAACAGAATATTGTTGGGTAAAATTACAAATTACGGATTATCAACCGCAGAAGAAAGATTTATTTTTATGAATAAATAGACACTGTCTACAAGAAAAGATAACTGTCATGAATTTTTAATTTCATCTTTCCAGTGCCGTTAGTGAGAGTAACTGGCTTAAGTTCAAAAGAAAAAAAAATATCATAAATATTTTGTTACATATCCTGTTGATGCTTGCTACTTACACTTAAAATTGAATCTATTACAGGAAATAAAGATCCCTAATCAGCCCGAGGAAGATGAGCAAACCTACTACATGACCCTGATGAAGGATGACATGCAGATTCGAGTTGGGGAATGTGTCTATGTCATGAGGGAAAGTCAGGCCAGGCGCTACTCCTACAAGAAATCGGGCACATTTAACAGGGACAAGATGGATATCTTCAGAATTGAGAGATTATGGAAGAATGAAAAGTGAGTATCATATAAGGCAAAAGATATTTAAGACTTTTTAATGTTTTAATAAATTTTCTGTGACAGAAAGATGGTGAGCTCTATCATGCTTGTTAGTCAGTTCCTGTTTGATGTTTGTTAAAAATGACAGGATAATATCTGTCATTTGTAGCTTGCCTGTACGAAGTACTGGAGAACTTGTACTGTGAACCTGTCCTCTCTGCATGAGCATCAGCAGATATACACAGCAGGTTAAAGTTGTGTTTCAGGTTTTGATTATGGTTTAAAGTTCATGTTAAGGGTTTTGTTTAGTGCTTGTTGAAAGAACTAAGCATTAAATTCCACTTCTGTACATTAAGTTGCATGCATATGTCATTATTAATTTTGCTTTTAGTGTATTGTGTCGACTGGCTGTTATCAGTTTGGTTTCGACACAGAAAGTTGCCAACCACCTACAGTTTTCAGACTTTGTGGATGGCTCGCACTTAAGCTAATTATGAGCCCTATCAGTTCGGGCATTAAATGGTTAAATGCCAAGCTTACTGTAACTGGCCCTTTCATGTTTTTGTTCATCAACAGTTGCTATTTTAAGCTACTTAAAAACCACTAGACCAATTTGGCACAGAGCATCTTTGCATAAAGGACTTGAAAATTTACACAAATAATTAAAGTCCACTGTCAGACATGGTTATCATTACTAAAATTAGTAAAGTCCCTTTGAACAGCTTCTCAAAAAACATGGAACAAAATTTTATCCAAATTAACAGAAAGCATACAGGCAGAAATACCTTTTACATTTCCTCAAATGATATCAATCTGCCTTCAGATATGGCAATTATTTAAAAAAAAATAGATCAGTCACTTTTACTGAAAATAGAAAAACTTTTAAATAATTTATTCTCTTAAACCTCTGAATAGAATTTGATTAAACGTTACAGAAAACATCCATTCAAGTTTGTACAGACGATGGCACTGTTAAATAAATTTAGGAAAACCTTTAAACAACACCTTCTCAAAACTGCTGAATAACCTTTTCCAGATTTGACAGAAATCATCCTGACATGAAAATCTTCCAAGTTTGAACAGTGATGCCAGTCAGGCACCAAATATGGCCATCATTACTAAAAATAGAAAACCTTTAAATGACCTATTCTCCCAAACTGCTGATAGAATTTCAGTGTAGGGGAAAATGACTTCAGATATGGATGAAAATAGAAAAGTTAGAAAAACCTTGGAACATTTCTTGTCATGATATGCACAATCAATAGCATTGGAAGAAATTTAAGTAGAAAGCATCCTGATTTCTTGGCCAACTGTTATTTTATTTGGATAATAGGCAGATATCTTGGGCCTCCCGTTGTCCCCTTCTTGTGCTCTCTCTTTCCCCATCATGATCAGGATGAACTGATAACAAATATTGATAAAATATGCCAACAATGTACAGTTATGTACAAAAATTTTTTTTTAAAAAAAATTATGTGCAAAAATATTTTTTTTAAGAAGAGTCTAAATACAAACTTGACAACAAAAAGATTTAGATTTCACGTATTAGCTTTTTTTAAAATAGCTTTTCTCAAGAATAGTGCAAATTATTGTTTACTTGCTGTTCATATTCCATATTCATGGTCACCCATTCCTTTCATACACTTTGTTGCAGTCATTTTAAGGCAAAACCCTTGATTAAAGACAATACTAAAACTTTTTTAATTGTAAGTTTTAACTCTCATCTCAATAATAACATTCTTTGAAAACTATGGAAAAACTGGAGACAGGTGAGTGTTGATCAAAATTACATGATTTTCCTAATTTGAGTGAAGCTGCAACCTTGTCAGGCCACAGAATTCACATTTAAATGCAGTAATAGCAAAATGATAATAATAACAATTCAGATCTTTACTTCAAAAATGTTTTGCTCTGAAGGCTGTTGTATCCATATATTCTGTGAGGGGCACCCCCATTGCAACACTCATTCTCTCAATCCATGAAGGAACATGTTTGAAAGAATATGTTTCATTTTTCATGTGAAAACAGTCATTCAGCAGTTTCAAGCATTAGATTTGGAAGAAAAATTTTAGGAAAAATTATTGTCCTAAATTGTAAATTCAGAACTTTTAAATCGATGCAGTGATATTATCAGTCTTCATTGTTAACCATATTGGGACAGAATTGATACAAATCAGCATTTTCTGCCTTAAATATATACAAGGTAAAGAAAATCGGGGGGGGGGGGGGATTATACATAACAAATATTTCACTCATGACAATACAGTAATATCACATATGAAGTGTTTCATTTTTTTCCTTTCAAGTATGTTCCCTGACCACATTAACATTATGATATATTCCTGCTACCTCCTGAATCCAGACTTGCTAAAAAGACGAAAATTCCTTTCTCTCTCATGGAGAAAGGGCAATAACTCCAGTCCATTACCTCCCCTTGCCTTCACCACCAGGTGTTGCCATTCACCAGTTTTTACTTTTGCTTCTGTTTCCAAAATGGAATCTCTTCTTTTTTTTCTTTTTTTTTCTTCTTTTTTTTAAATCTGGCTCTACTCAGATAAATATGAACCTTTATCCCACACATTGCTTAAACTGTTCTGAATAACATGCTTCCTGATAGTATTAGCTTCTGCATGCAGGGTGAGCGAGTTATATGCCATTTCAGTTGACTCAAACTATCTTAATTTAATGTTTGATGGTTTGATGGTCCTCTTGATGCAACCAAGCTTTATAGCCAAAAATAGGTTACCTTAAATCAGTAGTTGGAAAGTTGTCATATACTCCTTCTTGTCCATAGACACCTTGAGAGCAGAAGCCATGCAAGACCCCTTTTGTACCCTCAAGCAGTATTTGAAGTGCTTAGAGGCAAGTCATGGCACTCGCAAACAGTTCTTTCTCCCTGTGAAAGCCGGGAAGCAGGATATCACCCCTCAATCCCTATCTTTATGGCTGCACTGGATTATACTCTGATGTCTCAAAAGATTAGAGTTGCCAAAAGAAGATTTTAGCTCATGAAATGAGATCAATCTCAGTGAGTCTTGAATTTGAAAGTAATATTTCAGCCTGAGACATAATAGAAGCTGTTGACGGGCATGCATAGGCAACCTTCTCTGGTTTATATCTTGGAGATTTAGCTTCACAGAGACAAATCTGGTGGGTCCAGTGCTGCAGCCCAAATGACTACCAGACCCAATTAAAAGTTCATGACAGCGAATTAACTTCGCTGGATTCACCAGGGAAAATTTATCAGTAAGAAGGTTTCAGTAATCATCTTCATAACTGGATATAGGGATCATAGATCACTTGACCCACGGCTGTGTTGCTTGTCAGATTCTGTGAATGGGTTATCATTTGCTTGGGGAATCCAGCCATTATTCCCTAAAAGGATACCCGAGGTAAAAGTCGGATGCTCAATATTCCCTCCTATTACCTATTCTAATGTTAATGTGATCATGGAACATACTTTGAAGGAGAAAGCCAATTTTTAAGTAAATTAAGTTTCTTCAAGAATATTTACCTGACATTACTTAAAACCCTCTGAACCACCCCACCATATGAGCATCCTTGTTGGTATATCGCTCATATTGAAAACTTAAAGACATGATGGTGACCAGGGGAGGTAATGGGCAAGAGTTATTGTCCCTTATTTGTGTGTGTGTGTGTGTGTGTGTGTGTGTGTGTGTGTGTGTGTATATATACACACACACACACACATACATACATAGATACATATAGACACACTCACACAAACATATATGAGATAGAATAGGAGAATTTTCGTCTTTTTAGTAAGGCTGCATTCAGGAGGTAGCAGGCTTATATCCTAATGTTCATGTAATCAGATAAGTATTCTTGGAGAAACACAAGTTACTTGAAAATTCACTATTTCTACTTTTTTTTAAAATCATAGATCTCTGACATTTTTCCTGTTTATGGCAAAACCAAGATATCACTTTCGGGACAACAGCACCAGAAATATTAAGATTTCTTGTTAAAGCTTTTAAAAGTTGTATCTCTTTTACATCAGTAGCTGTATTCAACAAACTTTGCTCGTATATTAATATATGCTTGATGTTTATCCCCAGATATACCAAGATTTCCTAGCCTGCATGACCTGAAAGTTACATTATCATAATGCCATTCACAAATTCACAAGACAGACACTTTGTTCCATGAAACCCCTTGTTTTTGTTATGTACATCCTTCATCTTTCATCAGATGCATTCATATTTCATCCATTAAACATTATCTCTTACAGTGGAGAAAAATTTGCATTTGGGCACCTGTATGTCAGACCCCATGAAACATTCCATGAACCAACACGCAAATTCTTTCCAAATGAGGTAAGAAAAAGTGATTGTATTACCTGTTATAAGACCTAAAAACTAAGTATGTACTAGCTGAGAGTTGCTTTTCATTGAAGGAAGAAATGAACTTTGTATGAAAATTTAAGGAAAAGAATAATGTTCTTCAAAGTGCTGCTTTCAAAATCTGTAAATTTTGTCTTTAAAATGGGACTGATTGGCTTGTGTTTGTAGCAGTATGTATGTCTCCCCACAATAATGGTAGGGTATATATCATTATCCTTGTCTGTCCTTCCATCAATCACACCATGGTTATATTTTGTGTTTAATCAAGTTTTCAGGCAACTGTGTGATTTTCAGCTAGTAGTTGGTGTTATAAAACCTGAATTTACCTCAGTTGATAAACATTTTGAACCTGACATTGAGATACAAGAGCCTTATTGTAGTCGCATTTTCCCTCTGTTCATCTCTTTGTCCATTTACACATGTAATCAGCTTAACTCCAGAACCTTTGGATACCATATGGTAGGTTAATTTTCTATTTATGTTGATGTACCTTAAAAAGGTATTTTTTTTTTTAAGTTAAATTTTTGACGGAGTTATTGATCATTTTCCATCAGTATTACATATCCGCCATAGTAGATCCATTGTGACCGTCATATTTTCGGACTTAGATGTGCCTTTTATGCATTTTGTTGCATTGGCTCCGTTTTGAATAGAGTTATGGCCTTGACACTGAACGTAATGTTTTCACATGGGACTTTGCTTGTAATCCACATAGCTCTGCAAGCCTTACACATATTTCCATGCCAATTGGTTTTGTATTTTTGAGTCCCGTTTCAACAAACTTTTTGACATTTTTCCATCAATATTACATCCCACTATATTATATCTCTGTAACCAGCATAGCCCTGTAACCATTCAACCTATTCTATATCAATTTGGCATGTACTTTGGCTCATAGTCCTAGATGTACCTTTTATGGATTTTATCTTGTGATCTCCATTTTGAATAGGTTTTGTTGTTGTTGTTGTAGGGCTTAACGCCATTTTTCAGCACACGATAGGCTATACATGGCAGCCAGTATTAATGGTGGAGGAAGAAACCGGGAAATACCCAGAAAGAACCACCGACCCACGAGAAGCTACTGGCAAGCTTTCTCACATATCCACATTCGGAATAGGTTTTGTCCTTGACATTTAACTTAATATCTTCACATGGGATGTTGTTGCTTGTTAGCAACACAATAATTGGATGTCATTTGGTTGTTGAATTGCCTTTTACATGTGGACATGCCTTTGAAAGGTTTTATCCTTTTCGGTACAACTTTTGAAGGAATTATGTTATTGCCCATTTTTCATCACTATTAAATATCCACCACAGCAGATCCATGTGACCAGCATGGCTCAGGAACCATTCTACATATTCTGATTCAGTTTGGTGCAGTAACAATATACAAGGTTATTTTAGTAATAGTAGCAATAAATCCTAGTTTGTCTTTAATGTGTTTTCTTTTGTCAACTCCGTTTTTGATAGAGTTATGGCCCTTGACAGTTATCTTATATTTTCACATGGGACGTTTTTATATAACTTTGTATGAACATTGTCTCGCATATTTACATATATCTTTTATGGTTTTAGTCTTATTTAGAAAAGTTATAGCATGCTAATTGCTCCCCTGCCTGACTTTGGTTTCCACAAGATAACCAAAATTTGTTGGATTTCAGCCAGATTTGGCATGAGCTTCAAAACTGACGAGTCCTTGAGTGAGTTTAATTTCCAGCATTTCATGATATCATTTACAGGAGTTATGGCTCCAGATTTCTAGTCCTTCTAAATTTGCTTTCTGCAGTATAACATGACTAAATTTTAATGCATATTTTGTTCTCCAGGTATTCCGAACACCCCTGTATGAACTCGTTCCTTTGGAGGCCATCATGGGATACTGCTGTGTAATGGATCTTCTGACCTACTGTAAGGGACGCCCCAAGGGGTGCAAAGAACAGGATATTTATATATGTGAACATAGGCTTGACAAGACTCTCCATCTGTTCTACAAAATATCACCCAGACAGAGGTGAGTATGGTGCATTTTCTGTTTCTGACAAACTAAAGTTACAGGCAGGTATATAAAATTATTGTTATATGTTTAAATGCTTATGTAAGAATTTTGTGGAATTGTATATAGACATTCTTGTCATGTAAGATGCATGCATATATGTACATGTTAGTATATGTGTATGCATCATGAGCATCATTAAAGCTAAAGGTTTTAAATAATTAAAAGTGATTTGAAGACTACTTTTAGAATTGTTTATTATCTAGCAATTTTCAGATATGAATTTATTTTTGAATTCTTTGAATTGGTCATGCTTGTGTAATATATTTTGACAAATCAGCATGTGACAATGGATTTAATGTTTGTTTCAGGTACCCTATTAACACCAAGTCATATTGTTTTGACAAATTTGAGAAGAGGCTGAACCCCAAAAGAACCTATTCTGTAAGTTTACATTGTTGTTAATACCAACTTACCATGCACTAGTAGAACTGGATCTTTGGATTAATTGGAAGAACAAAAACAGAGACCCTGATCTGCTGGTGCATTATGCAATGGCAGTGCAAGTCTGTGTTATCACATACCCTGTGTTTTATGCATTGTTTCCAGTAAGAGTTCCAGTGAGATATGTTAGACATTATAGTTCAATCAAGATTCATTAACTAGACTGAAATTCTGTAAATATCAACCCATTGATTAATTAATATGTGTGTAATATCTGTCAGTACATACCAAGTAGCTGAGTGATCTAGGTGCTCACTGTTTCAGATCACTCACAGATCTGACCTCTGTATGCATGAATTTGAGTATTGGCTCAAGTTTGAAAAAAAAGTGTTCAACCGCACAAAACCAACAGAATTATACATATCTCTCCATAACAATCTATCTATCCATCTCCCTAACTACCTTCCTACCCACAGTACTATTAAAACACCTTTGGATATTTACAAAGGCTTCTTAAAGCAATGTTGTCATTATTAAAAGTTACTTGATGACAGTGTCTGAAACGGCATATGAATCTTGTGAGTCGATGCAATAACCTGGAAGTAAAAAAGGCAGAATGTGAAGCCTAAATAAGCATTGCATCTATGTTGGAAGTTTCTGCGGAAACAAAGAGAGGAAAATAAATTTGACCAGAACTTGAAGACAGTAATGTGTATTTTTTATAAAACAAATATGTTTTTTTAAATTTTATGTTTTCATGCCCCTCTATGACAGTGGTAGGGCATATAGTATATCCCTGTCTGTCTGTCACATCTTCGTTTCGTTTCTCATTTATGTCAGTTTCAGGCACATTAGAGGTGGGTTTCAAGGTGGTTGCATCCATGTTATGAGAACACTTTTGTAGTTTCTGTTTAAAATCACCTGGAAAGAAGCAATTTTGTGGGTTATTTTGCTCATTCTATTCTTGAGATATCAATATTTAAAGTCTCTGTCTTTCTGTTTTAGCCACATGAAGTGCCAGAGGCATATAAGAAACACTGCCGAGAGAAACAATTGGAGTATGGGGAGAAAGAGAATAACAGTAGTAGTGATACTGATGAAGATCTACCTTTAGTTCGAGTGCAGGAGGAGAAAGTAAGATATTTTATCTCCACATTGATTATGGGCAAGACATAGGTATCACTTTCTAGTAACATTATTGATGGTGGTGTGGTTCTGGCTTCAGCACTTAAGTTCTTGCATTAAGATCTCTCTCTCTCTAAAAACTGCATAAGCAAAGAAGTCTGCAGAGCCCTGTTGAAAGTATGTCCATCCATTTGGCTTTTTATTGGTTAGCTCATTGATTTCCACACAATAGTTTCACTGGGAAATGTTGCATTTTAACAGAATTTAATTTGCAGCTTCATATTGTTGAGACCTTGAAAGATTTATTTCTAGCTTTCCATTGCCTCATTTAGTGGAGTTATGGCCAGTCTTCTTTTTTTTTTCCCAATACAACTCTTCTCTGTTCAGGCCTTTCTTAGTGTATTATAGTAACTAATAGCTCATGTGAATTTTCCTGATACACCAAAATTTCCTGACTCTTATGTGCATTACAGTAAGCAAAAGAAATCTTTTATAGCCCATTCATCCTTCCCCGTTTACTTTGAAGATGAAAGATAGTAAGTTACTTTATGTACTATTTGAATTACATCAGAGGATAGCATTGCATAGCATTCTGCTAAATTCAGGTTCCTGTATAAATTACTTATTATCTGTTGTCAATTTCAGAGGAAGCAGAAGCGAGAACGTGTGAACCAGATTGTGGAAAGTTTAACACCATCTACCAGCCCATCCAAGCGTCTAGATCTGTCCTATTTGCTGGATGAAGTAACCAGTAAACGTGCTAGGAAAAAAGCTCAGTCACACCATTAAAAGTTGAAGGGTGATAGGAAATACTTTTTAGTTAAAAAATGAGAAGTCTGAATATATTCTAGTCACCTCAGCTCAGGGAAGAGAGTAAGAATGCTTACAGAATGGCAGTAAGAGGAGATTGTAATAGACTTGGAGCAGAGCATTGGCCCAGGATGTGAAGTCTCCTTTTTAATTATTGTAGTAACAATCAAAGAAAGTGAGTAACTCGGTCTTGTCATCATCTTGACCTTTTGACTGACAAGTACTCCAGCTAACTCGGAGGAAAGGTTAGTCAGATTTGAGTTGCAAAAAAACGTTTTCTCTCACACTAACCCATTCCAGCTTTGTCACTAGTGTGGATTTATAACATTATTTGTACTAAGTACTGATGAGACATGACCTATATAATAGGCATGTCAGGAGTTCAAAAATAACACTAGACCCCTGTAAGTATCTGGGCAGTTCCAGAAAAAGCCTAGGAACAGTATTAAAAATGAAACAAGTTTTTGCAGAGCTGAAAGAAATGCTATTACTGCAGAAAACCACTTGCTAGTTAGCAGATGAAAAAATATTCATCTCTCAAAATAGGAGTGTTGCTTTAATCTTGAAACAGCATCAAAGAGTTGTAGCTCACATAGTTTTATGTGATGCATCTCTTAGAGATAAGGCCTTGGGAGTGAAATAAGAATAGGATAGAGCACATTGTCGGATCCATGCTTGCCTTTCTTGACCACTCCAAAAGTGAACAAGTATCAATTTCACAATCGAAATCTGTTTAATTTCTACATAAGTTAATAAAGACCTGTAGTTGAACAGAAAGTTGACAGAAGTGAGATGATTTGGTTCCAGGTTTCATGCCTGATATCACTTGATCAGGAACTAGTTGTACTTGACCAAAAGGATAGAGTTTATCTTAGAAGTTCCAGAACTTGTGCAATAGTGTCGATACAGCATACAAATGACATTTAGCCATATTTTCCGTGATGTAATACAGTCAGATCTCTCTAATCTGATGCCAACAATTTGCAGTAAAAATGCTGAATAAACCATTTTATCAGATGAACATATTCAACTTTTAACAGTATACAGTTTATGAAACCAATTGTTGTAAGCCAGATAAAGAAGACTAAACTTTGTTTTAAATCACTGTTAAAGGCAAGCTAGATATAATAATGTGTTATTAAAACTGGAATCATTTACCATATTTACAGTTTACGATTTTTCCTTAAGAGTTCTTAAGCAGCAAAAACCCCAATCCACCTCACCATTTTACCACAGCTGTTTTATTTTTTATTTTTAGGTTTTGGTCTTGTGTGTGATTCATAACTGAGACATGTATCACTTTTCCAGGAATGCTACTATTCCTGGTGGCCATATTCATCATGAAGGGTACTGCTCATCACGGGCAAAAGTAGGTCAGAATAACCTACTTTTCATGATCCAATAACTGTTGGATATTTGTAATATACCTCGGCGGAGCAAGCAAGACACAGCATTCAGCAAAATTATTGTTACTGTCATTTACTATTATCATATTTATAGAACAAATCACCTATTGTAAATAATTACACAATGAGAGGGCGGGGTGGGATGAAGAACATTGTATTAACCTTCTTGCAGCATGGACACGTATTGTGGTACTTGTTATGCTGGTTATTTGGTTCTTTGCTGGTTGCTTAGATAAAACACTGCATAGACTCTCATGCCATGGTACATCTGAACAAACTATTTGCAGTCATTCACATCATGCATAAGACAATGTAATAGTTTAATTTTCAAGAAAATGCAAACTTGTCTTTGCTCATTTTGCTGCCATAGTCATGATAATGTCACTTTTAGTTCAAAGAGAATGGTTACATTTCATATTTTCATGCAATTCTTTTTATTTGAAGGAAATCCATCCTTGCTTGGTGCTAAAACCAAGAGGGTTTTTGTTAAGTATTTGAAGTATTATTGATTGTTCATCAGTCACTTTATTTTTTGCTTTTCAAGATTGGTTGTTTATTTTTGTTATCATTGTTTGGCGGCTATTTTCGGATCATTCTGATGTTAAACAGAATGGAATGCTAATATTTGTGTATATTTTGCAAAGAGTACAATTAAACTGGAGAGAAACAAAATTAACCGTTAGGCATAGGAAACTGTACATGAAGGAAGACTTCAGATGAACATTTTCCCTTTCCTGCTTTACGAGTACCATTATAAGAAAGTAGTTCAGCCATGACAAAATTTGTGTAACAGAAGAAACTTTTAAAGTTTTAAATTGTGTACACATCATGAGGTATATAGTAAATTGTGGAGTTTTCTTGTTATTTTAGGTTTGGCCATAGCATTTTTATACAAAGTCTTGTGTAAATTGATTTGAGTTGATACCTTTGAGATGCTTTTATTTCTTTCCTGCCTGTAATGTTGGAAGGATTTTTTGTACTTTTATTGAACAGTGAGTACATCCTGGAGTCTGTTGTTATTTCATTTATATTCTGGGCAGCGTATATCTACTAGTTTGATTTCAGTAATTTGCAGTGAAAGAGGAAAATGAACTGTGGAGTGGAAAAATTCCTGATCCAGCTGTCCAAGACGGAGTTTCAAAAACTTTTCATTTGCTCAGAATAGTATATAAAATCTACAGAAAAATTCTGACATTTGTGCTTCTTTTATGGGGGGAAAAAGTTTGTTGGTATGGGTCCATTTTAGGATTTTTATAGCTCAAGCCTTATATGAAAATGACAATTGTACTAAAAAATGGTCTGTTTCAAACTTCATAGTGGTCTTAAAAACTTATGTAGGAAACTTGTACACTCTAGATATTTCTTTTAGATTTGACTTTACATTTCCACCAGCATTTTTACAGTTCTTTCTTTGATGACTTTTGAAAATTGTAAATATTCTATTGTGGAATTATACTTGAAATAGATGCACACTATTTACAAGGAATTTTATGAGTTATATTTAAATATCTAATAAACGGAGCTTTTATTTCATTTTTTAACTTTTTCAAAATATGCCTACCTATAATTCTTCTTGTTATACAAGACCTAAAGGTATAAAATGATATGGGTCTTCCCTAAGATTTCATCTTCAGTTAGTTATTATAAACTCTTTTATTAATTTTTCCTTGTGTTAGTGTTTTTGTAGCCAGTTGGGTTGCCACAGAAGTAGTATGTCGGAAACAGTTATTTAGTTACATGATGAGACTTGTAAGACAAAGGATTGGGATTCATTTCAACAACATTTACCATATACATCTGGTTATAAGTCTAGTCCAGCTTGAAACTGCACAGACCCTGATCTGTTGTTGCATAATGGGTGGCAGATTTGGGCCTATGCAGTTGGTTAGGAGGAATCAGTTGAACAGGCAACATTAGACTGTAATCTGCTGGTGCATTATGCTAGAACAGATAAGAATCTATGTTGTTTGCAGTTGGACTCTATTTATTAGCAAGTAAATATGGTACAATTTTCTTTGTTTGGATTGAATGCATTATTAATTGCAGATGAATGTTTATTCTGTTTCCCCAAGTATGCCAAAATAGTTTAGGATTGTCCAGCAGAAATAGTCTGCTTAGTTTTCTTTCATATCATTGCACACACACATATATATTTATAGATGTGTGTGTGTGTGTGTGTGTGTTTTCAGCAATACACATGTATGTGTGTCACTTATTACATAGTTAATGATAGCGAGATCATGAACTGCCATTTGCTTGTCAAATTTCAAAACATAATTCTCTTCAGTCTGAACAGAAAATTAAAGAGAAACATTTCTATGCAATCTTGTTAGAAGTTTAATGTGTGATGTGTATGTGTGTGTGTATAAATATATATATATATATATATATATATATATATATATATATATATATATATATAGATATATATATAGATATATATATATATATATATATATATATATATATATATATATATATAGTTAATTTGTATATAAAATTTCCCAATGTGTTCAGTATATATAGTAGTTTTACCAAACAGATTTGTGGCCTTTTTCTTGTAAATAAGAACTGATTTGTATAATCCTGCATATACAAATTTCTTCGTTGACCATCCCGTAATGGATTATTCTATTATTGTGCTTGCCAGATTGGCATCAGCTTCTGCTTTCTAGCAAAGGCTGTTGATATTTTGCATCATTGATCACTAAAGCACAACAGTAAATCAGTACCATATTGTCTTTTGGGTGTATGTATTGTTTGTTTTTTATGATAGAGTCGAATTCTATCCTTTGTGCTGTTTTAGATTACAGAACTCTGTATCAAAAGCATAAAGAAGAATAATAAGTTATGTTTTATGCTGGCGGAAATTTTAGTTTTCATTTTTCATGGAAAATCATAAATTTGCACATTGATTCTTATTTTCTAGCTTTTGGGATCATCAAAAATATATACTTGACTAATCAAGTATGCTTGTATTTAGTCATTCTGTATGAATGCCAGTATTTTGGATAGATCTCTCGTGCACATGATCAAGTTTGACATTGAGACGACTTAAGAAGTTTTGATAACTGATAGTTGCAAATAATTTTGTCCAGGGGATACACAATGGTTTAAGAATAGGGCAGGTAAAACAATACAAGAATAAAATGTTCCAGATAGTTTATATGTAAATATGTAAATAGATGATCAATTTTGAAAATATGTGCACAGGAATAGGTGTATGTATATATCCTAGTAGGAACATACAGAGTATCAAATACTCTTATTATTTGGCCATTTCAGTAAATATATATATTTTACCAAGCTTTATTCGTAGTTAATTACAAATGTTTTCAACTATAAATATCCGAATAAAGTTTCTGAGATTTCATCGATTGTGAATTGAATTTTAAAGCAGCAAAGCAGTTTTAAAATATCGTCATTATTTTTAATCCTGATTTTGAAATAACAGTTTTAGTACAATGTGTATATTAAGCTTTTTTATGTTTTTAAGCTTGGGTTCTAGCAAGTCCAAAAATGATGATGAACAATTTCTTTTTCTTGGCAAGCATCTCAAAGATTTTTAGATTTACATACTTTCTTTCATATATATTTTTCTTTTATTTATCTTGTTGTGACTCTATAGCTTTATTCATGCAATCCAGTATACAGTTTATTGATTTTACATGGTCATTGCCAGCATTCACCCAGATCATCTGTTGGATAATGCTTTTGAGGGTCAAGTTCAACCAGATTCTGTTTCAGGTACACATCTAGGCCTCGGCATAAACACTGATTTGTTAATCTGATTGAAAATGAAACATCTGGGCCTCATTATAAACACTGATCTGTTAATCTGATTGAAAATCAAACATCAAAATGAAAAACTAGGTTTATGCTGGTTGAAACAGATTCAGTTCATTATGCAAAAGTTTATCACAAGTGCTTATGTAGCTTTACACACCTCTGACTTATGGAATCATATTGCTTCATTGGTTCCAGAGTTTAGTTTCTTAATTTGCATGTGATCTCAAACATTAAAAGTCTAGTTTCAATGTTTTCCAAATTGTGTATATTTTATAACCTGACCATGGGCCAGAAAACCCTTTATAATTGTTCATCATTATCTATCAAAAATATGTAAAGGAAAAAAAATTCTGTGGAAATGCTTTAGAACTGCAAATCAAAGCCATATATTACATTAATGTTGCTTTGCATTTCTTTTAGATTTTATGTATCTTTGTCTTTTTGCACTGCCTTACAAGTTACCAAATTGGAAGAAAAAAAAGCTATGCTCGAGTCCTTAATAATAAGGATAGGAGCAGGTGCTTAGTGACAAGAATCTGATTATTTTATCTACCTATGTACTCGCTTATAAACTGAGTCAAACTGCAGACATGACAAAGATCCTGATCGCTGTTGCATAATGCACCTGCAGATCAGGGTCTTTGTTGTTTGTTCTACTGATTACACGTAACAAACTGCACAGACCCAGATCTGCCAGCGCATTATGTGACAGCAGATCTAGGTCTGTGCAGTTTGCATTTGGACTCATAAGTGAGCATAAATAGGATATGCCAAAAATTCATGATGCAACTGAGACTAGGTCTGGAGTCACATAACATCAACATATCAGTTTTCACATCATGGACAATGTTGTCATCATCTCAGTGATGGTAACACTAGGAATAAAAATGTATCCACTTAATGTAAACAATCTGCACAGGAACAACTTTAAACCTATTTGCAATTCTCTATGCAGATATAGGCTGGACAGACTGAGGCTAATTTTATCTTAAAGTGTGTTGAATTTCATTTTGGACTTGTATAATACATACACCTTTAAATGAGAGCAATTTTGTTGTCAATATGTATTTCATATTTAAATGGAAAGAAATGCGAATCAGTATAAAGTGTATTCTTGTCCAGAAGCACCTGCTATGTATTAATGATTTTACTTTGTACCATAGTAAATCTAGTCTGTGCTCAGCATAGATGTACCATTGTTATGTCATTCCATATTGTAGTGTTTCAGTTGATTATATGATTATTTAGGTTCACCACACAGTTTTAGCATGGAGCTCCGGACAGAAAATTCTCATTTATCTTGTGTGAATTTTATACTTTCTCAGTACAGTCACATACTTGTCTCCTTCTTGTTGGAAAAATTTGGTTCACTAGTTTGACTTCAAAAAAGATTCATGAATGCTTTTAAAGATAATGTAATTTTTGTTCAAGACAGCAATGAAAACTGGAAAAACTATACAGGACAGTGCTGCATTCTATTAATCAAACTTATTACATTAGAGGATAGCTTCCCATGTAGTGCTTTTCCCTAGGGGAATTATACCTCGCATTCAAATTTCAAGACATTGATATAGGAGTAGAATTGATCCATTAGCAAGCAGCTGACAAGACAATTGTCCAGTCAGCTTGGAATATGCTCGAGTGTTGTGATTTTATAGTCTAATATAAATAATCCCTAGTGACTAATACTTGAATGGGCCACAAAATTTGGATCTGCCCATAGATCTGGTGACCCACAATCATGGCAACCCTCCCTTTATAACATTACCTAAAAACCTGTCACCCATCTGCACTTATTGCCAGATGAGCTAGTGTAACACTGACTCCGACTTAATCTGCCATCTGATAGATGGAACAATGTCAGGATTGAGATAGGAGAATGGAAAAAATTTACTTCAGAACTGATTTAAGAACCACTCTTGGTTTCTGTTGTCCAGAAACACTCGAGAACAGAATCCACCTAGATTTATTTTGGGAAATGCCATCTTTAAATGACGTTACTTAGGTAAATACAGAAGTTAGGAAGACCAACACTAGTCTTAATTTACACACATCCAATTATGTATAACTATAAATCTCTTTGTTTCCTAGTCAAGGAGGATGCAAACTTCATTCCAAAAGAATTTTATTTGGTCCAATTTTAAATTTAGATAGAACCGGAAAAATTTGTTTGCTGTATTTTAATCTTGTACATCTAATTACGTTTTAACTATAATATCCTTTTCGTAATCAAGCTCTAACAAGCATCATAATAAACACTGTTTTAGTGAATTTCAGTAGTATTTAATATAAAGTGTAATAAAAGTAACAGCCATAAACTTCTGCACTTTTGAGCAGACAGCTGTAATGACTTTCATTACATAATTTGAATGAAAACATATTGAAGATAACACTTGAACACAAGCATGGTACATCAGTAGATTTGTTTCAGATAGTTTTTTAAACACAAGTCCATGGTAACACCAGTGAATGTTATTTACATACATTGTATGGTACAAATATTGATTGGTCCTGCTCAGATCAACTGAAAGTTTTCATGTCAAATATTTTGTTAATTATTGTACAGGTATTCTTAATGTGTTAATTACTGTAAACCTTAAGATGTTTCAATACACTGCCAAACAATATACATTTGGGTTATTTACATTAAATTGATAAGTTTATGTGTATTGCAGAAGTTGCTCATCGCATCTTCTAGTGGGATTTGTTACTTAAATACCTTTCCCAACCAAATATGAAAAATCTTGGTACAAGAGCATGCCTTTGTGACAGTAAAGCAGAAAATAATACTAAAGTACAGCACAAAGCCAGACGTTCCTTATATTCACATCATTGGGATGGCCGCTAGGAAATGATTGTAGTTATCTCCCATTTGCCAAAGGTCAGCTGTCTCATGTTCATACATTATGCAATAAAATTTGTATGTCTTGGAATTTCATGCAACATTTATTTTAGGAAATACTTAATGCCTCATGTAGTTTTATACATTTCTCAATTGCACTTTAGCACTATATAAAAATGTATTAGCTTATTGGCAAATTATAGCAAAGATGGGTCACAAACTAAGAATAACCCTACTTGCTCATCCACCACACATAACCCTTCATACAGTTATACACCAAGAAACTCACTAAAAATATTGTGTTCAGTTGCTTTGTCTTTTGCTTGGTCTGTGCTGAACTCAGACTTAGTTTTGCTTTTGTATAGGTACATAGGGTACAATGCATTTCATCGAGTCCAAAACTTTTTACAGTCTTGATCTTGTACTATTAAATTGCCTGAAAAAATTCATTTGTCTTTAGTTGTATGTTAGCCATGATGATCAATTTATCTTTGGATACCATCACTTCTCTTCCTCTGTCATTAGATTATAATGAGAACTACTGAATGAAACTCAGTATTAGTCTTACGTTTGTATGAGTTTTAGATCATTTGCTGCTACACAGATGTGAAATTAATATTAAAGAAAACTAGGAATGTGTTCATAGAGCATGAAAGCCCCTCTGCTGCTTCTTTTCATGACCCTTTTGCCAACAGCATATTTTTACGACTTTATTGTCACTAACAAAAGTAACAGAAAGGGATCAAAACCAACAAGCTTTGTAAAACAAGCAATTTAATTATTAAAGTGATAAATGAAAAATGTGAGAGGAACTTAACAGTATAATACAGTAAATCCAAATTAATCCTTACAAAGGTCTATGAAAGTCCTAAATGAATGAAAAGTCCCTTATAATTTTCAATACCAGTAATGTACTGGTCCTCCAAGAACCATGACGTCAAGATGGCTTTGTCCAGAATTCCTTAGAATAATTTACAACAAAACCAGAATAATATTATTGTCCAAATAATGAGCACTTTCTATTGATCAGCCCAAACAAATGTTTTTCCTCTCAAAAAATATGTATGTACAAAATAAAATACATCTGCAGACCTACAACAGGAACACGATAAAGTGTGAATGACTCCAAAAATCGGAATGAATCTGAGTGCTGAATTTTCTTCTTTATATACACCATATATTGCGACTGTACTTTGCAATAGACCCAACGTGACCATACGTTGCTGATTTTTGACAAATTAAGCATACTCATGTGACCTCGTGCAACCAATGGGAAAGGACAGAGTTATTCTCGAAACTTCCATATCCAACCAGTCACTGAAAAACTATACCATATGTACCATTTTCAGTCTTATTATTACGATTATATTACTAATTGTCAACATGTACGTAAACATCTATTTATAGATCCTATGCAATTTGAGTTCTTAAAAGATTCAAATTTTGCAAACAATTTATAACAAAAAAATATTCTATACAGTTTACAACCATGAATAAAAATAATGAAAATTAAATAAAATCAGGTACCATGAGTTACAAAAAATATAGATATGCATAACAGTATGAGAAACTGATATTAGCATTAAACTACACTGAACAATCTGATTGACATGGATGGACAAACAAACGAGGGTAACATTATATGTCCCTTTTACATCGATGATGAGGAAGATAAAGCATTTGAATATTACCTTTGAACACTTGCATGTTGGTTTGTACATTGTTATGATTTTTCTATTGAAAGAAAACAATATAATCAAGAGAATACTGTTTTGTAATAAGACTTTGAAGATGGTTACACATTATTAGTGATTTTGCTGATTCTTGACAAACAAAAGAAATGTTTAATCAGAAAAATGGTCATTGGATTTCAATATTTGATTGTTGTTCATCTTTTGAGTTTAAAGATGACCATGACATCGCTGATGGTTTCTATGATTACATGAATGGCTGATCAGGCCAGTTTGTGCTCTAAACTGTCTGCGGCATGCTTAATAGGAGATGCCATTAGGATTTACTTAATCAATAGAGGACGTGTTTCAGGTCTGAGATTTATGCTGCTTGTGCTTCTGCGCTGCCTGTGCAGTTCTCTGTTCAGAGTCGGCAGCTCCAGTATGGATTAGACTGCCAGGCAGAGTGCAAGATCTTCCCAAGATGCAGGTTCAGTCATGAAGTGTTTCAAGGATGACTTGAGGGAGTCTTTAAAGTCTTTCTTCTGACCACAATGAAATTGCTTTCCCTCCTTCAGTTTGCTGTAGAAGATCGTCTTTGGTAGTCACTCTTCTGACATTCTGGTGACCTGGCCTTCCCATCTTGACTGATTTCATGAGTAGAGTGTGGATGCTTGGAATGCCTGCCTGTGTGAGCACCTTAGTGTCTGGGACCTTGTACTACCATCTTATCCTCATCAATTTCCCAAGTAAAAATGATTCAGCTTTGTGGCATGGTATCTGTTCACCATCCAGGTTTTGCAAGCATACAGCAGGATTGACCACACAATGGCTTTGTAAACCTGAAGTTTTGTTAGTAGACTGATGCCTCTGTACTCGCACACATTTGCATGTAGTCTACCAAAAGCCACACTTGTGTTAGTAATTCTGGCATTAGTTTCACCACTGATGTGGACTGCATGCAACAGTGCGCTACCGAGATGTCTGTGGTCTTAAACTAAGCAATAAAAAAGAACGAAAACCAACAAGTTTTGTCAAATTCAATACATAATTTATTTCCCTAGAATACAAAGTAAAAATTTCAAAAGAACTTATGAGTAATGCCCAGGATCTTGCGGTAACATCTCATTTCGAAGGTTTGAATCCTTCTTTGTAGATCTAATGTGAGCGTCCATGTTTCACAAGCATACAGAAAGATGGATATGACAATCGAACGCATCAGTCTTATTTTGGAACCAAAGTAATGTTGGTATCTTTCCATATTGATATCAACCTTGTTATTGCTGCTGTTGACTGGGCAATCCTGCAAAGTAGTTCTGGTTTGGAGCCCTCATCTGTGATAATTAATCCCAAGTACTTGAAGCTTGTGACTCTTTCCAGCTTCTGTCCACTGACCTTTATTTCTGCATTGATGCCATTGGTATTGTTTGTCATCAGTTTGTTTTTTTACTTAACGTTGCAGATGGCTTACTCTTGGGGTAAGGAATGACCCTATTTTTGGGTGGGGGAGGAGGTCAAGTTCAATGTGGCTGAAAAAAGAAGAATCGTTTTTGCATGATAATTTTAGTTCTCTAACATCGACAGTTACCAAAATGTTGATGGCTTGTGCTTGGGGTAAGGAAGAACCATATTGATCTTAGGGCTCAAGGTCAAGATAACTATGACTGAAGAAAATGTGGTTTTTATTCAATAATATTAGTTCTACCTGGACCAAAACATTAATAGTTTGGAACTGGGATATGGGAAAAGTTGGATAATTCCGTGGTCAAAAATCAAGTTCATTGTGCTTGAAAAAAGAGAAACTGTTTTGGCACAACATTTGTTATACACTGCTGACCTGGATCACACTTAGTGAATGGCTTGTACTTGGGTGTGATGGTGGTAAGGTTATTAAGACCAAATGAAGAAGAATGGTTTCTGCACACACAAAATTAATTCTTGACCAGGTTCTTTCACCAAAGTGTGCGGATGACTTGTAAGTTTAGTTAGAAAGAAACCTATTGACTTTGAGGTCAAAAGGTAAAGGTCATTTTGACATGAAATCTTTTTTGGCATAATACCTTTACCAGAGTTTGTGGATGGCTTGCATTTGCAGAAGAGGTCTATCAATTTTGGGTAGAACAGGTCAAATGTCGTGGTAGATGTGACTCAAAGAGAAATGGGTTTAGTGGAGTAACTTTGGTTCTAGAGTAAGTTTCTTGACCAAACTATATGGATGGTTTGTACTTACGGTTATAAAGAACCTGTTGTGTCTACAGGTCAAGGATCATGGTTTTGATCTAATGGTCTAATAAGAAAATAAGGGTTTCATTCAAGACCATAAGTTTTCACTAATGGTCGAGGTCAGAGAGATCCCTGGTGAATAACCTCCCAAGTCAACCATGCTGTACTAGTGCCTACACAAAGGGCTGTTTCACATGGGATTAGTGTATAATACACCATTTGATGATACTCTTGTTCCAGTTGTTCTTTATACTTCGGTGACTATGTGGTGTATACGTTAAGCATACATAGTTCACACCCTAAAACTATAAGCTGTGCAGACGGTGTAGCACTTACAAAGTTCATCATTTTAACGCTGTGAGAGGTCTAAGTACCGATACCTGTAAGAATTACAACGTTATAAGCCAGAATCGGACCTAGAAAAGGTTGAGCCAGCACAGTGGTGCTATGTGCGAGTACTAAAATGATCAATGATACCTAGCCAAGTTCGGAAACTACTGGAAAATAAAAATATAACTGTAAAATAAAAAAGAGAAAGCAAGACAATCCTTTTGTTTGAAATTGAACTATTGTAGCTCAGTATCAGACTATTAAACATCACATGAATAGAGGCAAGATAACAGCAAGAGAGAGAAAAATGAAAAAGAATGGGAAAAACATGATATCAAATACAAATGATGTCTACTGACATAGAAGCTATGATCCGATTGTCAATTTCATATGTAAAAAAAATTACACCAAAGGTATGTCGAGGAAAACTTTCAAGCTGAAGAAAAGGAAATCGAGAATCACAAGAATGAAGGTATAAAATGACGAAATAGAGGCAAAAGAGGAAGTACACAATTAGAAGAGTTAACAAGCAAACAACCAGTAAACACGAGTAAATGTGCTATAGTTTATGATTTAATTGAAGCATGAATATCCCCTGTAAATATTTTATTGCATGCATTTATACACATAAGTTATTGTAAACGAGTCCGCTCCGGTGGCCTAGTGTTTAGACCGTCCGCCTCGGATGTGGGAGGTCGTGGGTTCGGTCCCCGACCGAGTCATACTAAAGGCTTATAAAAATGGTACTAACAGCTGCCTCGCTTGGCGCTGAGCATTAAGAGGTTAGTGTTAGGACTGGTCGACCTGGTGTCAGTATAATGTGACTGGGTGGGACATGATGCTACATGTCTGCGGCCTGATGCCCCAGTGCTAGACATCACTATAAACTGCCACATTGCAGACATGGTAGCAATATGACTGAAAAAAATTGTTAAAGCTACGTTAAAAAATCCAAACCACACACACACACACACACACACACACACACATTGTAAACGAATACAGCTATAATAATAATAATAATAATAATAATAATAATAATGAGGACTTTGTATAGCGCCTAACCTTTAGAAGCTCTAAGCGCTTTACAACATTTGACAACACTTAAAAAAACATATATAATGATATGATTACAAAATTAAAAACAAACACCACGAAAGTAGAAACAGAAAATATGCTGTAAATATTTAAGGCAAGGATACATTATTAGGTCTTTAAGTCTGTTCTTGCAGTTGAAATAGGTGAGTTTTAAGAGCTCTCTTGAATGAGATCACTGTGTCTTTGTGTCTCAGTGCAATGGGCAATTCGTTCCACGTTGCTGGGCCCTGGTATGCAAAAGAGCGTTGTCCATATGATTTCATCTTCATAGTGGGAATAATGAGAATACGAGTGTCAGAAGAGGAGCGTAAGCATCTTGCAGGTGTGTACACATGGGTGAGGTCAGATAGGTATGTTGGACTGGAGCCCGTCGGTGAAACGTAGCACAGAGAACAAATTTTGTGTTTAATTCTGGATCGTATGGATAGCCAGTGTAGGGTACAGAGCAGGGGAGAGGCGTGCTCTGATCGTGGTACTCTAAGGATGATTCGAGCAGCAGTATTTTGAACTTTTTGAAGTTTCTGAAGTAGATATTGAGACGAACCAGACAGAATTGAGTTACAATAGTCCAGTTTTGAAAGTACTAAGGAACACACAAGTGTTTTAGTGGAATCAACTGAAAGATACTTGCGAATGGAGCTGATGTGTCTCAGCTCAAGATATGCAGCCTTGCATATGTTCATGACATATTGGTGCAACAAGAGAGTACTGTCGAGAGTGACACCGAGGTTTCGTACTGACTGTGTGAATTTAATGTTGGTGTTGCTGATATTTATTGTCTGAGGTAGAGGATGTGAATGAGAAGGTCTTTGTGTTGTAATCAGAATGGCTTCAGTTTTATCATCATTCATCTGCAGCTTGTTACATGTCATCCATGATTTCATATCGGAAATGCACCTCTCTACGCCTTGGATGGTAGCTTCAACTTCAGCTGGATGGCTAGATTTGTATATTTGGGTGTCATCAGCATACAATTAGTGAGACACTGGATGATGATCTATGACACTTGAGAGTGGCTGAGTGTATAGAATGAAGAGAACAGGTCCAAGAACAGACCCCTGTGAAACACCACAGCATAGATCAACTGGGCTGGAGTGTTTTCCATTTGCAGACACAATTTGTGTCCTGTTGACCAAGTAGGACTTGAACCATAGTAAGGCCGTATCATGAATGCCAAATACATGCTGGAGACGGTGAAGTAATATATCATGGTCTATAGTGTCAAATGCTGCAGACAAGTCAAGGAGAGTGAGGACTATAATCTTTCCGCTATCCAAAGCAGAGAGAAGGTCATTGACTACTTTCAGAAGAGTAGTTTCAGTACTGTGGCAAGGGCGATATGCAGACTGTACATTGCTGAAAAGACTGTTTGAATTCAGATGAGATACAAGTTGGGATAGAACAACTTTTTCTAAGATTTTTGACATGAATGGCAGATTAGAAACCGGGCGGTAGTTCTTTAAATCATTATGGTCGAGTGTTGGTTTCTTCAGCAGAGGCTTTACAGTGGCAGTTTTGTAAAATGATGAGAATTCCCCAGTAAGGCATATTAGGCATATGGAGATAATAAAGTGACAGGTAAACACATACAATGAACATTTTCATATCAGTATATGCAACATCAATCGTTAATGCATTGCTTACCTTTCCAGATCGGAATTACCCTCGATCGTATAAAATATTACATCCTCCCATTAGATTCAAAGTTCTAGAAGTTCAGAACCAGAAAGAATACAGACCCAGTCGTCTGTCCCATATAGGCCCGTACACAGTAACCGCCCTTTTTCTTACGGACACCATTTGTATTGAGTTGAATTTAATCACGCTCTTGTACAAACATTCTCTTTCTCATCTCCAAGATGCATTCAGGTACAAAGGTCTGTTTTTAGCTCTACTGGTTATAGGCCAGAAGAGTTTATGGGATGGTCTTTTGTCAGTTGTCCATCCATTCGTTAGAAAGTTTGTTATCACTGCTCCTCCCAAACTACTTGGAGGATTGCCATGAAACTTTAGATACACATTCATTCTATGGTCTAGTTGGACCTAAATGAAAATGATGTTCGACAACCACAGCGGGCTTCTTGAAAATCTTATTCTTAAAGTCTTTTGAATGGATGAAAATATCAACATGGGGTTTGCACATAAAGAATTCTTATGATGCATAGTTTGTCCTAAATGAAAATCGTGCCAATCTGACAACTAGTATCGTACAAAATCTTTGCTATTGATACTCTTACTACAAAATGTTACGTGTAGGCTCGTACAAAAGTAACAAAAGAAAAGAGTGAAGTCAACAAGCTTTGTAAATTTAGCAAAATAATTTATTTCCATAGAAAACAAGGTAAAAATATGAAATAGGACTTACGGTTTGTGAATATAATCCAAAAATTAATCCTACAATTCAAAAATATAAGTCCTATCACTAAAAAGTTTTAATTGAATCCAAGTTCGAATCTCGATGAAGTTCCAATATGGAAGGCGATGACGTCCTCTACAACCAGTTTGTGTTGATGTGTCAACAGTTCCTTGTTGAGTCACCAAGAATATAATTCCGGCTATTGATTTCCGAATAATTTTTAGTAAATGTCTTTGTCCAAGAATTTTCAAGGGTGAATCAAATCCAGTAAAAATATTATCCTTACAATAAAATGTAATAAAGCAAAATAAAATAAAGAAATTTAAAACTAACACACAAATAATTGAATTACATATATGTAACACTTCCCCCCATAAAGAAAGATTTATATAATAAAACTTTCTTTTTACCATATGTAAATTATACGTGAGGTAAAGCATAATTACATAAGAAGAACTCTTATGAATTATACAAAGTGTACATAAAATAATATTTCTATACACGGAATAGTGCATCTGCAATTAAATTATCTTTTCCCTTCGTGTGCCTGATATCAAGATTATATTCCTGCAAAAGCAAACTGCACCTTAATAATCTTTGATTTTTATTTTTCATCTTGTCGGTGAAAGTAAGGGGGTTGTGATCACTATACACAACAACCGGAGAAGGAGCTGAACTAATGTAAACTTCAAAATGCTGTAATGCCAATATTAAAGCCAAACATTCCTTCTCGATTGTTGAGTAATTTCTTTGGTACTTATTTAATATCTTAGAGAAATAGCACACTGGATGATCAACACCATTTCTATCTTCTTGAATCAATACTGCTCCAACACCAATATCACTTACATCAACAGATAGTTTAAAAGATTGACTGAAATTTGGAGCTGTAAGAACCGGCGCACTTTTAAGTATGGCTTTTAACCTATCAAAAGCCTCCTGACATTTTTCAGTCCAAAGAAACTTGTTTTTCTTGCTCAACAAGTTTGTCAGGGGTTCAGCAATATTAGAAAAATTGGAACAAAATTTCCGATACTATCCGGCCATACCTAAAAATCGCATCAGTTACTTTTTACTGACAGGCACAGGGAATTCAGAGATAGTCTTGACCTTAGCATCTATAGGTTTAACTTGTCCATGTCTAACAATATGTCCTAGAAATGTCACACAAGCACGGCAAAACTCACTTTTAGATAAATTGATTGTCAGACTTGCATCAGTGAGTCTGTCAAAGAATTTCCGAATTGTTGCTAGATGTTCTTTCCAGGTGTCGTTGTAGATGATGACATCATCGATGTAAGCATCACAATTATCTAGACCAGAGGTAATCGTATTCATCAAACGTTGAAAAGTACTTGGGGAACCCTTCATCCCGAACGGCATTACTTTATAATGATAAAGTCCATTTTGAGTCACGAATGACGAAATTTCCTTTGCTCTTTCCGTTAGTGGAATTTGCCAAAATCCTTTCAGATGGTCAACATTGGTGACATACTTGGCATTTCCAATTTTATCAATATAATCATCGACCTCCGGCAACGGAAACGAATCTGTATTTGTCACACAGATCAGCTTCCCACAATCAGCGCACAGACGGAAAGCCCCATCCAGCTTCGGAACAAGTATACATGGTGAACTCCAGTCACTTTTACTGGGCTCTATGAAACCATTCTCCAGTAAATAATGAATTTCCTTTTTCAAGTATTTCTGTTTGAGAGGGTTCATCCTGTATGGGTGCTGTTTCACAGGTTTGGAATTCACAATTTCAACGTCATGAAAAATTTTATTTGTCCTCGTAGGAACATCTGGAAATAAGTGCTCATATTCAAATAATAACTGTTTAAGTTCATTCCTTTCCTTTTGTTGCAAATGTAAAAGTTTCTGGTCCAGATTTGTTATAATTTCCGAATTCCGAAGATTTGTCACTCCAAAATCCATAGAGTCCGATTGAATTACTTCACTTAAATCCTCAGTGAGGGGACAGGTACAACTAAATTAATTGCACGATTAACCTGGCTATCTCTCTCAATATACAGGTACTCCATTAATTTATTTAGATCAGAGTACTAATATAATTTAACTCATTCATTTTCTTCTTAACTTTATAAGGACCGTAAATTCTAATTTGAAGAAAATTTTGAAGAATGAGCAAGAGAGAATGAACTCTATTACAAGACTCAAAACTTCTCTCAATTACAGTTCTGTGAAACCATAATTTCACTTTTGACTTGAATTACTGAGTGTCAAATTCAAGCATAACAAGTTGGAAAATTCCAGACATAAAATTTGACCCTTGATCTGATTGGACAGATTTGGGAAGGCCAAATTGAGTAAAAAAAAAAAAACTTTATCAAAGCTTTTACTGTAGTTTTTGTTTTAATATTCCTCAAAGGAATTGTCTCTGGGAATCTTGTTGACGCACACATAATGGTCAACAAATATTAGTTGCCTGACTTGGTCTTAGGTAAGGGACCAACACAATCTACCATTATTCTGTTAAATGGTTCGTCAAATGCAGGAATAGGTTGCAGATGAGCCTTAGGTATCTTCTGATTGGGTTTTCCTACCATTTGACAAGCATGATAAGATCTACAGCATTTACAAACATCACTTTTGATTTTTGGCCAATAAAAGTGAGTCAAGATCTTGTGATAAGTCTTATTAATCCCTAAATGACCAGCCAGATGAGTTTCATGGGCCAAACTAAGTATTTCCTGTCTGTAAGATTTTGGAACTACAATTTGATAGTTCACTGACCACTCATCATTAGCAGGTAGCTCGGGAGGTCTCCATTTTCTCATAAGAATTCCATTTTTAATGAAATAACAGACAGGTACTTCATTGGCTTCAGTTTCACTAATGGGCCTCTGAAACAAACAGGAGATCTCAGGATCTTTTTCCTGTTCGACGACAAGTTTAACACGCTGATTAGATAAAAGAGAATGAGTAGTTAAAAGAGGATCAGTGTGATCATTACCTTTTGATTGATCCAAACAAGGAATGAAAGTGACCTCATCAAAAGCCTGACCAATACATGTGTCAGCTAAAGGAATACTTTCCTTTTCAAAATTATTCTCAAGAGATTTCTTTGCCATGGCTCTAGTAACTGCACAAGTTGGGTATAAATCAGGGAATTCTTTTTCAATAGGATCAACTTTCTGATCCAAAGAAGGCTTGTCAGTTACAAGTGGATTAACCACAACCTTGTCTCCAGCTAGGTCGTTGCCTAGTAACAAATGAATGCCCTCAACGGGTAAATTAGACACTACTCCGACTGTCACAGGTCCTGAGATTGATGACAAATTTACAGAATGGAGAGGAACATTAACAAAGCCGCACTCTACTCCCTGAATAAGAACACTCTCATTAAAAGAAGACTTCTCAGAAAAAGGCAAAGTACTGATAATAAAAGACTCTGAGAAGCTCCTGTATCCCTTAAAATTTTAATAGGGATAGGATTGGCCAAATCACCCAAGAATGATATAGAACCCTTCGACATGAATGGTTCATAATTCTCCATAATAAAATCAGACGGGTTTATTAGACGCAACAAATTGATTGCTTTCAATACATGACCGTGTCCTTGACCTCTTAGAAATAAGAGCATTTGGGATAGGTCTATCTTGATTCTGATGCCTATATTTCAATTTGAAGCAATCAGAAATAACGTGTCCTTTTTTCTTGCAATAGGTACACGTAGGAAGAGACAAGGATTTTGAATCAAGTTTATCAGAAGCTTGATTTTTAGCAGTTGTGCCAGATTGAGTTTTAGGAGGAGTCATATTAGGCTGGAATACCTTTTTACCAGTAGATTGTTGAGTGAAAGACTTGCCTACAATAGAAACCTTAATGAGTTTAGGAATACTCATCAGCGGCACGAGCAGCATTTTCCAAGGTTTCAATCTTATGCTTGTAAAGATACATCCTAATGTCACTATGGACACAATTCCTAAACTCTTCAACTAACATGAGTTGTCTGAGACTTTCGTAATCTTTGTTAATCTTTCTAGAAGAGCACCACCTATCAAATAACTGCTCTTTTTCTCTTGCAAATTCGATATAAGTCTTGTCAGTGGATTTTCTAGAATTCAGAATTTTTGCCGACAAGCCTCAGGGACTGACTCAAAACCCCTCAAGATAAATCTTTAACCAAATCATATTCAGCACTCTGCTCTAGTGACAGTGAAAAATAAATATCACTAGCTCTACCAGTAAGCAGAGATTGTAATAATACAGTCCTATGCTCCCTTGGCCACTTCGTATTTTCCGCAATTGTTTCAAAACGAGGAAAATATCTGTCTACTTCTTTTTCCAGAAAAGGGGGCACTAACTTGATATTTTTTAAACCATCAAAAGTAGGAGAGTGTTTTCCTTTTGCCAGCTCTAATTCTTTCATTTTAATTTGGAATTCCTTTTCATCCTTCTCTTTTTGCATTCGCATATTTAGTTTTTCTTTCTCAATTTGCATTTGATTTGCATTAGCCTATCTTTTCTATCTGCTTTTTTTCTCAAATTGCGTTTGTCTTACTTCCCTTTCTCTTTCCATTTGTACTTTTTCTATCTGAAACTGAACCTGTCTTTTCTCTAATTCCAACTTTTTCAGCTGGGCTTCCATTTTCAAAATTTCCAAACACTCCACGGTAAAATTCAAAAATTCTCAACTTTTGATGATATTGTGAATAAAAGCCTGTTGATTCCACTAAAAATTTCAAATAAAATATGAAATGGTACTTGGGATTTAAAATATTCTGAAAACTAGGGGAATTTAAATTTCAAAAACAATTTTTTTAAAAAATATTTTAGCCAAAATTCATATATCCCAAGGACGATACCCCAGTTTTTTTTTTATTACATGTAGGCTAGTACAAAAGTAACAAAAGAAAAGAGTGAAGTCAACAAGCTTTGTAAAATTTAACAAAATAATTTATTTCTCTAGAAAACAAGGTAAAAATATGAAATGGGACTTACGGTTTGTGAATATAATCCAAAAATTAATCCTACAATTCAAATATATAAGTCCTGTCACTAAAAAGTTTTAATTGAATCCAAGTTCGAATCTCGATGAAGTTCCAATATGGAAGGCGATGACGTCCTCTATAACCAGTTTGTGCTGATGTGTCAACAGTTCCTTGTTGAGTCACCAAGAATATAATTCCGGCTTTTGAATTTCCGAATAATTTTTAGTAAATGTCTTTGTCTAAGAATTTCGATAATGAAAAATATTTTCCAGGGTGAATAAATTATTTTAAAACAAAAAACTCAATTCAAATGGCAACAACAGGAATACTTTTCGGCCTGAAGGTATAATTTACGACTAAACTAGAAAACACTGAGATTGAGAATTAAACCCAACTAAAACATCATTTCAGACCCGCGTGATGGGTCACGTGATCACTCACAACAAGTCAATTAGCACGTAGACTAGAATAGCCCTATCTAAGAATCTGATTCCCACATTGGAAATGAATTTAAAAATAAAACTGTTTACAACAGAGCTAAGACATCGGCTGAACATGACCTTGGTAATGACCAATCATTTTCACTCAGTGTTTACGAAATCTGAACCATGGTCAAGAACTAGGTCAGCTAAAAATATAATGTAGCAATATTTTTGCGTTCTAATCAGATTAAAAGAACTAAACTAAATTTACTGGGAAAAATGTCAAATCCAGTAAAAAAAAAATATTATCCTTACAATAAAATGTAATAAAACAAAAATAAAATAAAAGAAATTTAAAACTAACACACAAATAATTTAATTACATACACGTAACAACAAGGATGGTTATATCAACATGGGTTTTTCCACTAAAAGATTTCTTATGATATCTAGTTGGTATTAAAAGAAAATGGTGCTGATCTGACTTTCAAGATGACAAATGTAGTGGCCAACTTGCACGTCAGATCGGCACCATGTTCACCACAGTGTGACTATATTGAAAGTCTTATTGCTATTCCTTCTACATGGATGGTCATATCAACATAGAGTTTTTATTCTAAAGGATTTCTTATGATGTCTAGCTGGTACTACATGAAAATGGTGCTAATCTGAGAACTCCACCTGAAAAGAAAGTCATATTGAAGTGAGATTTAACCAAATGGATTCTTATGATGTCCAGTTAGTCTTAAGTAAAAATGGAGCCGATCTGAAATTCAACATCGCTGCCACTCCTGAATGGAGGGTTGTATCAACATGAGAGTTCACTAAGAAATTTTTGTGATGTCGAATTGGTCCTAAATGAAAATGGTGCAGATCTGAAATCCAGTATGGCTGCCACAGCAGTCATCTTGGAAATATTTTTAACACTATTCCTCCTGAATGGAAAGTGATATTGATTTTGCGTTTTTCACCAAATGGCTTATTATAATGTGCAGTTAGTCTTAATAGTTTATATGGTAAATAGTGTTAACTACGTTGTTTGTGTCACTTGGCATTTATTAATGTGAACTATTCTTTTCTAGAATTCGATCTGGTTATTCTCGTGTTACAATAAATAATGTAACTGTATGTTCTTTGACAAGCATTGAAAGAGACTCTCCTTTGTTATACCTGAACGCAACACCCAAAAGAACTATTCTATCGTCTGGCCCAGGGATGGGCAATAATTTTCCCAGTATAGCCACTCCATGAATTCTGGTAAGTCGTCAACGGTCGCACATTTCTACTAAATTAATGAAATTACCTCACAATCTATTGAATAAAGATCCAATTATGTTCTTTCCACAATAAAGAAAAAAAACTTCATAATAGTTAGCTGAAGACACGTATACCCAAAGCTTATCCTAGGAGGCAGTTCATATTATTAACCTGTTTGTGGGCCGGACAGAAATGTTAGACATGCGGGTATCATGTAACATTGTATTATCATAAAGGAAGGAAAAAACACACATTTCTAAAAAGGGTAACCACTATAAGACGTTAGCACCTAGCTCTACTAAGATTTTCATCATTAGCTGGGCTGGACAAAATAGCATATTCAACCAATTGGTAAACCTATAGAGTGAATTTTTGCATTTTGCAACAACTTTTAGAACCTTATGTCGAAAACAAGACAGTGAGCGTTCCTGGGGAAAGAAAGATGCAAAGAATTAACACGAATGAATCATTTGAACAGCAAGCAAGCGGATCTATAGAAGCTAATTCTTACGTAAAAACATCCATGATCGATTATTATTTACTAAACCAGAAGAATGCGAATTAAAAAATCATGCAAATATTTTAGCAGTTGCTCATTCGGTTGTAAAACCTATCAAATCAGACGTTGACATGGATGACTAACAGATAGAGGGGAAAAAGAAAAAGCACTGAAACAACTGTTAGAAAATGTTGAAAGCAAAAGAGCATAGCTAATTGGATATTTAACAGATATGGAGGAAAGAGAATGGTGTAAAACTTGTCACGATTATTACAGTTATGTGCATAATTGTGGTAACCCTTGCTCTATCAGTGGCAAATTTGGTAAAAGCTTTAACAGGAAGTATGGAGGAACATTTACTGGCGGAAATGATGCTGGAAAAACTAGCAGAGATATATTCGTAGAAAACGTCAACAAGACATGAAAAAATTCCAACTATTTATTTGAGCTGTCCAGAAAGCCGGTAGTAGATTTGCTTATTATAATTAGCACTAATAGGCCGGCTTGTAAAAAGAGCTGGATAGATTGTTTCTTTTGGCAGATCATGTTTCTATTCTAAGATTAATTCGCTTGTTGTAAGTAGCTTTAATCATGGCGTAAGTACAATATCAAAACATTTTTTCAAAAACCAACAAAAAATTAACAATCTGTTTCAAAACGTAAATGTTTCAAAACAATAAATGTTTGCTTGTTTGTTTCTTGATCTTTATCTTTTATATTATGTGAAGTCGAGATTACAAAGCTGTCACACGCTTTGTCTTTCTCTCTATATATAAATTTAAGCCACGTTCTTTGTTCTGTTGTCTAGCTTTTAACTAATTGTTATAAACAGCTCATCAGCTGTTTGAATAATTTTATGGCATTTTTCAGTCCCAGTCATGTTTTCATCGCGATATCATACAGTGATAAAAACAAATACCATTACAATCACCAGAATTTCGAACCTCACTTCTAAATCTGTAATAGATTGCTGAATATTGTATTGATTTTTATAGAGTTATAGCCCCGTTCAACTACAAGTAATTTCCAAATAACTGTTTTATATTGTCTTGAACAATGGAGAGATATTGTGCAATAGATGTCATGTTTGAAACATGAGCATCTAAAATATATGTCACATAAGACCAGATACTTCCTTTATACCATTACTATCCTATAGATAGAATCCAGAAGAGGATGCAGAAAAGTCCATCCTATTTTTTCATCACTTGTTACCATTTAGCTAATACCAACAGCCAACAGTTTATTCCAGTATCCAACATTACTGCTCCGTAGTTCTAGTCCCGTTGTAAGCTTTTAAAACGTCAGCAGGTATAAGTTTTCCAAAATACTGACGTTCAATTTAAAGTTCTTTCTGTCCATTATCAATCAAGTATTTTTTTTCCCACAAATTGCAGGACTACGTTAAGGTGTACTGCTTTTTATATTTAGTTCATTATTTCATTGCCACAAATTTTTAGGCTTCAACTGAATTGTAAATTATAGACATCTACTCTCTCTCTCTCTCTCTCTCTCTCTCTCTCGCTTGCTTATTTTGTTACTTTCCTCTTCTAATCGTTTGCAAAGTTTCCTTTTAAACTTTTTATTTCTCTATTTGATATATTCATTCTTGCGATTCTCAATATTATTTTCTATATTTCTTCCACATACCTTTAGTGTAATATTGGTTTCCAATGTGAATAAATTGTCCTTCATCATTAGCATTTAAATGTATCGCTGTCGATGATTTCTACGATGTGTTAAAATTTCATAGATAATCAGCGATAAGAGTTTGACTTGTATACATAATTTTTATCACCTGTATTTTGTGCCAAGTTTATTTTCTCTTTTTTATTCTTATGTTGCAGCTTTTAACATATTTGTATTTTTTTACAGGTCAAGTTTTCAATAGTTGGGAATTGAACTACTATAGTTAAATTTCAAATTAATGTTTTGTTTTTCTTCTGGCAAACTCTCCTATTTTATGCGCCCTTTTTCCCCAGTAGCATAGACTTTTGGTTGTAGTTCTTTTTCAAACAAACTTTATTTCTTGCTTACTCTCCAATTATGTCCCCATTTATAGTCTAGGAATTTTGCATATCAGTTATCAATCATTCTCTCTCTCTCTCTCTCTCTCTCTCTCTCTCTCTCTCTCTCTCTCTCTCTCAAAACATTTAGTTACGAGATTATCATCAACAACAAAGGACAACAACAACCCATGGTTGTCATATATTTAAATGTCCTTAGGTATTTAAAGCTCACATTATGCCAATTATATCAGGAAAAATTAGATGATGCTTCCGGTTTCTATCTTTAAAACATTAACTCCAGTTCTTTGCAGCTGACGTCATTAGTTTAGTATGTCTATTTAACCACAAACTATCTTTTTATATTTGCTGCTTGTTGAACTCGTTACACAACCACAGTACAGTTTATTATGTCACTTAAAATTCATCATACCTATCAAACGTGATAAAAAGCAGATCATTTTCTTTTGTATAAAGCGTGGTATGTTATAAAAACGGACCTGTTTTGAATATATTAATTAGTTATTCATATCATCATGATATCTCACAGACCGTCTATTTTATCATGTAATATACTTTCTCAAACCCACGTTAATCCGGTATGTGTGGAGGGTAATGTGAAAATATGTCTCTGTGTAAAGATAACAGATTACTTAGGTTTATGATATTATGGTAATTTTTGTAGGTATCAGTCGTCCAGAGCTGCGTGTCGTATTTTTTATACTGTGCCATGAGAAAATTGCTTCCGAACATGCTGCCATTAGTCTGCATAGAAGGACAAAAGTCAATACGAAGTTATTGTGAGTTAATAGTGAACCAAAATTATATTTTATTGAATAAAGCTATATATTGCTTAACGAAAATCTGGGGAAAGCATCTTTATCTAATATTTTATCAGAACTTTCATTACAGCTATGTATATTGGTAACTTTGATTTTGAACGTAAAGATATCTGAAGTAAGTTTAAATTATACGTCCATCATCTTTAGCCCATCCAAGTCTCAATATTGTACTAAAACCTCTTCAAAATGCAACTTGAAATACCTACCTACCAACCCATATATATATATATATATATATATATATATATATATATATATATATATATATATATATATATATATATATATATATATATATATATATATATATATTCTGCCCAGCAACCCTAACCGCCCACCCATCCAACCCCGCAAAACTTAATTCTGTGGCACTCTTCCAATTAGAAAAAGTTGTTTGATGTGAAATTTGGACCCCCATTGTAGTAATACCCAAGGTAGTCCGAGTAAATAGTGGTTTCATTATGCCAAGACATTTCCTGCGAACAAAATGTCTTACTTATTTGTAAATGCGCCGAAATATATCCGAGACATATATTTGTCTCGCAGAAATAGCTGAGGTTGTCCTAATGATAAACATCCCCACTTATTTTACAATGCCAGCAAAATCGGAACATCGCTGAACTTCAGTCAAGTCTCGACCGAAAAGACTGATGATGTTCCGATTGAATGTCAGCAGTTACCTTGTTTCCATCAGCAGACATAATGCAGATTTTATCCTCTGATTACTTGACAACAAATCCAAAGCTCTGACATGTAAAATAGGGTTAAGATCTTTTTCATTTGAGATATCTCCAAAAAGATGGTGTGTGTGTGTGTGTGTGTGTGTGTGTGTGTGTGTGTGTGTGTGTGTGTGTGTGTGTTGGATTTTTAACATTGCTTTAACAACTTTTCAGTCATATCGGTTCGATGTCTGCAGTGTGGCAGTTTATGGTGATATGTAGCATAAAGCATCATGCCGCAGACATGTGACGTCGTGTCCCACCCAGTCACATTATCCTGACACCAGGTCAGCCAGGCCTAACACTAACGTCTACGTCCTGAGCGCTAAACCAGGCAGCTGTTAGAGCTATTTTTATAAGTCTTTGGTATGTCTCGGCCGGGGTTCGAGCCCGCGATCTTCCGCATCATAGGCGGACGCTCTAACTACTTAGGCCACTGGAACGATCTCAAACAGATAGCTAATACGTATTTAATTTTAATTTAAAATTAATGGAAGAAACTATCGTGAAATATTACAAATGTCATGTACAGAAACTTATGGAGCAAATGGAAAAAAATACAACAGATGTAGCGCAAACAAACGAGGTCAGTCTGGTATTACTGTGGATGAACGACAACATTATAGTGCAAACTCGAGAGAGAATTACATGGAAATGCGGAAAATAGTAAGCAGTGGATCAATGTTTTTGGACAAGATAAGCCAATATTTAAATTATTGACTTCAGATTTTTAAGAATATAATATCAAGTAGGGCATCTTACCATTGCCCCGCAACTAAATATACTGTATTATTGCAATGGTTAACTCATCTTCCTCATGTCCTGCAACTCAACATATTGCATTTCAATTGCCAACTCACCCTATTCATGTCCTGCAAGTCAGTATATTGCATTACAATGATTAGCTCCTTCCCAATGTCATGCAACTCAATATATTACATTTCGACGGTTAACTCACCTTACACATATCCTGCAACTCAAGATATTGCATGATACACATTTGCTACACTGAAAATTTGTTTTTCACAGAGAAACATTTAAACATTTTTGAAAGTTACACTTTAGTGATGCCTCTATGAAAAGATACCGATCACAATGTCACAAGAAGTTTTAGCAGTATTAAGACTCTATGATCTTACACAAAGTAATAGAAAAGAGCGAAAACCAACAAGTTTTCTAAAATTGAACAAATAATTTATTTCCCTAGAATACAAAGTGAAAATGTAAAGAGAACTTACGGTATTGCGAATTAAATCCCAAATAATCGTCGAATTACTAATACTAGCTCAAGTCGTAATGAATAAAGTTCTGAATAAACTTCATTGGTATTTCCAATCGTTTTCAGGATTGAAAGTGTTGATGTGCCTTTAGTGGCAGGTAGTCTCTAATGTACTAATGTACCAAGGGCTTGAATTGTAATGATGTACCAACTGTCTTTTGTTGTAATATAATCCAAGCTTTCTTTGTTTGATTTTACTATAATTCCCCGTTAATGTCTCTTTCCAATAATATTATAAAGCACTTTGTGTTTCCAGGGAATAATAAATAATATTTCACTCACATCAAAATTTGAATACAACAATATAATTTATTTCTCCCCAGATGTTATCGCAGGAATAAATGATTTTTTCAGTAAACAAGATTATATGAAATAAACTGACACAAAAGAAGATCCAGGATGTAAGACAAAACTTCATTTCCAGAACAATTCAAGCAATAATTAGACAAGGTCTGTTACTAAAAGTAAACTAAAGAACATGATAAATATTATGTCCTTGACAAAGACTAAGATAAGGATCTTGATATTTTACCTACACTCACAGAGAAATATGAACCATGTAATAGTTGTTTACAGATTTTAAAAAAAAAAAATCAACGATTCTGGGCAGGTAGCCAATGAACTTGATTTTGGACAAGGTCAGCTACAAAATACAATTTTACATAACCTATAGCATATAATGAATAAAAACAAACAAACAAACAAAGCAGGTTAAATATACATAACAAACGAATCAAGTAAACTGGGCAGTGTAGATGGCAACATCAAGTTACGGGGTTTCCCTAATATTTGATAAACAAAATATGGCAAATCAGCATTAACATTTCGCGTTTATTTCCTTATGTCTGAATGTACAATAGCTTTACCAGATGATGATGTATTCAATCAAACAAACACAACATAGATTTCAGACACTTTAATAGCAATTGTAGAATTCCACCAAATCGTGACATCAGATACTAAAAAAGGAAGAAAGAAGAACTTCATAAATAATTGGCCAGAAGAATATAAAAATGTACACTAAGGTTTTGGAGAGCCTATAGCTGCTGTTATGTTAGCTGCTTGCAATTGTACATATAAATATAGATCTGAAATTCAATGATACTTTCAAACTCGGGTTAACCACTACTATCACTACCAAGGTAGAGAAATGAAGTATTTGAAAATCTGATAAACAATCTGTGCAAGTAAGACGAGAAGCTATTGAAAATAAGAAAGAAGACCAAGTGGGCAAAAACTTACGTGGAGACAAGGGTCATGATCACAACAATACTGTCAGGTCCGTTAATTCTATCAGATTCTTGAAGTTTCAAATTGCACCTTCGGTACGGGTTGCCTCGTGCAGAATGGCACATGGCAATCACGATGTTGTGAAACAAGGATGCAAAAAAAAAAAAAAAAGAATATTTTACAGCCGAGCGCATACAAAATCTGCACGAAATAAAGAAACAATCAGTCATCTGGAGATTGATGGTTGTGGGAGCTGCTATGGTTTACTTTTGAAGTTATTTACGATCTTCCAAGAAAGACCTAGACTACGTTGATAAACCTCTGGTAGATGCTTAGGCTACACCACTGACCAAAACTGACCCCACTAATGCCAGGACAAGTAACACAACGTTTTCAGCAAGGAAAGAAACAAGTTGTCCAATACTCCTACACAACCAGCCTATCAAACTACCAATGATACTAGGTAACGCTGTTGCTGCTTGTTTGGCTAAGCAAGACAAATATTGGCTACATTTTCATGTTCATCTGGACAAGGTGGAGTTGGGGGGGGGGGAGTAGGTGGAGTTAAATAGGATCAACAGCAGTTCTTAACACATTTGTTATGGACAAAACAACTTTGATAACGTCATTGCAATCGCTTTATAAATTGTTCCTATTTTGTACCATTTTCTTTGAACATTTGTTTCAACATCTCACTTAATTATTAGCTTTCTCTAACAGTTCAATTGAATTTTCCAACATTTCTCTGAACTTCCTGCCAGCTTTATTAGATGTTAAACTACGTGAGCGTTTACGATATCAACCCTTTCCAACCTTTCTTGCGAACAGCCTTTTGTTTGTTTGGGGTTTTTTTGCAGACATCCACTGCATCTATTCACTGCAGCTGGAAGTTCTCTACTTTAAATCTTTGTCAATCTCTATTATTTTCTGCCTCTGTTTTTGTTTTTTTTTTTTTTTTTTTTTTTTTTTTTTTTTTTTATGTTATTGTTGCAATTTCGAATTTATAAGTTATTTGTATTGGCTGTCTGATAGTGTTTCAAAGTTTTCGTGTCCCTGAATACAGCTATGGATGTATTGTGATTCAAGCTTATGTTTTGACTAAATAATGTTTGATGATGGATCGCAACAGTTAAACGATTCACCGATTTGCTTCATTTTGACTAGTGCGTACTGTTTGACCTTATTCGCACGGTCTTAAAGATCTTGTCAGCTTTGCACACGTCATTCGATTTGTCATAGATAAAGCTCTTGGTCGCAAATTATGTTCTGAATATTCACACCCTTCAAATCTCCTAGTTTTTAAACAACGGGTTCAGCTAGTATTACTTGCCTGACTTTTAATATTTCCTCGCTAAAGTAAGGGATGTGTCCCTTTGAAAATATTGTTTTGGGATTTCAAATGTTAACCTTTTCCACTGCATAATCTGCAGTTACAGTATCCATTAATTGGCTTTGTTACGCATTAACCCGTTTTCTTGTTCCATTTTGAATGAATTACTTCTACATTCAAGCCTTTAGAATTATATCTAACCTTTCAACTGGAGATGCTGCTGTGTCTGTGTAAGGTTTCTGTGTCTGAGTTGAAAAAGTATTCAGTATATTCCTTTTCCAGGAGATCTTTCACTTTAATGTTGTATCACTATTTTCTCTCATCTTCTCGGGATTCCTTTCTTAGAAGATTTCTCTGAAAGCATTGTTTACAACAATTCAGCATAGTTTGCTTTCTTTTTGTCCTGTTTAATTTGTTCCCACGACTGATTGATATTTGTGCAGGCAATTGTATTTTCAGGATGATAGTAAAAATATGTTAAATAATTTTTTATCGGTCATTTAAAATAACATCCATATATACTTTACACTTGATACATTATATTTGTGTTATCAAAATTCAAAAGGGTATTGCTATGTATATTTATTTAAATGTTTGTTTATTAGTTTTTTAAAAAATTATTTCATTACATGCTATTGTTATGTAACATTGTATGCTGGACTTGACCTTGTCCAAAACTGAGTTCATTTGTGCTCGACCTGATTTACTTTTTTTAAATTTTATTTTATGTAAACAACTAATACATAGCTTTTTCTATGTGTATAGGCTTAACATCAGGATTTTTATTAATAGAAGAAGCAGCAGGCAGGGTGAACAGACCTTTTGTCTGAATCGTCATTTGTCTAACACATAAGGTTCCTACGGGAGCTGAAAAAATAAGGTCAATAACGCTAAACCGAACCTTCTAACCGATATTATTTCCAAAACGGATAATAAATCGTTTGGGTTAGCTCATTTTTGTTATTTTATTTTTGACTTTTTGTTTTTACTTTATAGTGCGTTTAGTTTACTTACCGGGTCAATTAATTTTGGTTGGTTCACCCTGTCTGCTGCTATAAATTAAACATCCAGTATAAATAATATTATCAATAATGAATATTGGAGAACCACATTCAGCTAAATTAGCTCGAGAGCGATTAGAGGCAATTAAAAAATATTTACCTGTCCGTGATTCTGTTAAGCAACAACTACAATCACGTCAGGAATCTCAAGTTGAATTTGAAGAGGATACAAAACAATTATTTAAACCTATCACAGAAACCACTAAAGGTCTTCTTCCAACGTTAGAGAAAACCGCTGAAGCAACTGGAAAAATAGCAGAAAGAACTAAAAAAACAAAGAAGATTCTACGAGAACTTCCAGCTGAAATAGCTGCTGCTCAACCAATGCAAGAAATACTTGAAGGTATTGACCAAGCTCGTGCTGAAATAGGTGAAATAAAAGATCGTATACCGGAATCAGAAAAAGAACCAGAAGCAAGAGCCAGGGTTAATTTGGTTGATAAGTTTACTGAAGACGCCATTAATCTTATTTAAAAAGCCGAAGATCTAAAATTAATTGAGATTGCTGTAAGAGATTATTATAATCGAAAACTATTTTTAAAATTTAACTTCGCTGTTGATCTCGTAAATGAGGATACTTGGCACAAATGGATATATCGTATACGCTATAACGTTAATTAAATTCGAAAAAACGATCCAAATTTTATTGACTATAAAAATAAGATAAATAACTATATTGCACAACAACAACGATCACCAATACTATTATCACCACTACCACAACAACAATTATCGCCACGACAACCACAACCAGTCAGAACAATAAGTGAGAAAAAACGGCTAGAGGCTTCCATTAGTACAGAAGACGATGAATGGGAGAAAGAACAAAGGGAAAGATATAAGGAAGAAAAAAGGAGAAAAAAAGAGAAAAAGGAGAAAAGGAAGAGACCGAAAAATTGTTTTCTTTGTATTCTGATAAACCTTCTACTGGAAGCGGTCTTTCTACTGGAGATGATCTTACTCTATGTCCTAATAACGTCCTTGCTGATGTTGATCGACTAGAAATTCTCATTGGAGGAAAACGAGCTGGAAATAATTCTCCAGAAATAATTAATGAAGCAGCCGATATTTGCAGACGATTATTTACAGGCGGTATCATGGACGTTGATGTTTAGCAGTCTCTTATTAACGAAATTGCCGATGACTACTACAGTGACTGAGTACGTAATTAAATGCAATTACTATAATAAAATGATCGTACATAGTACTGAACGTGGACCAACCATGGTCAGGGTAATAAATTCACGATTACCAGTATACAAAACAACCTACGGAGATGGGCTAGGTGATGTTGTTGAGGGTCTATTTAGAAGAATAGCCCCGAAAGCAATACCGATCGCAAAGCAACTAGGAATGAAAGCTGTTGATGTTCGTCGTGAAAAAGGTATTGGTGCTATGGGTAATCTCGCTGGTAAAGCATTTTCAGCGATCAAAGATAGACTAGCACGATTAATACGACGAAAACCTCAGCCACCAGTAAAATTACCTAGCACTGAAGTAATGCCTGCAAATGTCAGTAAAATAATAAATCAAGTTGCGAATCAAAAACTAGCAGAGTTGACTGATGTACCAATGTCAGAAAAAGAAAAAAATATAACCGCAAGTCTGATAGCAGGAAGTGGTCTTCGTGTTAGACGATAGCAAATATAATAAAGATGTTCAAGCGCATATCTGATCCAGCATTTGACATGGACACACCAGTACTCAAGGATGAGTCTATGCGTGATTATCAATATTATTCTTATGACGCTCGAATTCCAGATCAGCATGGACGAATTGAACTACAAGTTCAGGATACAAGTAAGTATTTCTTTCCCGCTGAGGCATTTATTGAAGTAGAAGGTGAAATTTTAAATATCGCTAATCCTGCAGTACCAGCAGCATATGGAGATGACGTTTGTGTCGGTTTTGTTAATAATGGTATTATGGCGTTATTTGATAGCGCTACGTATATGATTGACGGAAAAAATATTGAATCAATTCAGAAGGACGTTGACGTTGCTACAACAATACTTGGTCTTGCAAGATACAGCGACGATTATTCAAGATCAACTGGTCCGTCAATGATGTTCGTGAAAGATACTTCTAATTCTCCAGAGTATCGACAATATGAAATAGGACGACCAAGAAATTTTGCTAGAAACGCCGACGGGGATGTACAAGTATGATTATTAATGTAGATCCAGATTTCAACTTAGGATTTAGATCACGTCGAGCAATGTTACGAGTTAATAGAAAAGCATTTTCATGTTCAATTCCACTGTCATATATTTTTGGATTTTGCAGAAATGTCAGAAAAGTCATTTTCGGAGCTAAACATACAGTTGTACTTGTAAGAAAAGCCACTGATGATGATGCAATATGGCGACCCACTGGTGATGCTGGTAAAGTAGTATTAACCAAACTTTCATTGTGGATGCCAGTAATGACTCCATCAATATCTGAAGAAGATCGTCTACTCTCTTTTATGAATCAAGGTGGTAAATCAGCGTTGTCATGGCTGACAATCACCACAGATGCTATCCAGAGTAATATTAATGGTTTATTTACATGGCAAATAGCTTCTCAGCAAGGTGTTTCTGCACCACGACATATATTTATTGCATTTCAAGATGCTGCACGAGTAAATGATCAAACGCGTAGTATTATGATATTCGACAATCTTGGTGTTTCCGAGATTTCCTTAAGAATAAATGGACATCAAGAACCATCCGAGGATATATTACTGAATTTGGACAAAATCATGTAGCACGTGCATATCACCGTCTGATGACGTTCATGGGACGTGATCAAAATGTTGATACTGGTTTACAAATATCACAACTGGATTTTACAACCTTATATCCAATTTATTACTTTTCGCTGGAACATTTGGATTTATGCAGACAGTCAGTAGTTGATATACACTTTCGAGCTCGTGTGACACTACCAGTAGCACCAGCACCACTTATCCCTAATTTCAGAGTAATCGCTGTTATACTCAGCGATAAATCAATGTTACTTGAAGGTGTTGGTGAACGAATGAGAGTCGTTGATGCTCCAGTAGAAAACATGTAATTAGATCATCTATGATAATTATAATGTCATATAATCACGTTAGTGTTAGTCTGACTCCTGGTCAGATTAAAAGGCTACAATCAGCATCAAAAGACAACTGTGGAATAAACATATCGTTGAAAAAAGAGCAGATGAGCGGCTCAAATAAATTATCTCTTACAGAACGTCAGCTCAGGCATTTCAATGAAGCCAAAAATCAAATAAAGGTATAAAACTTAATCTTTCTGCGGGTGCCATTAAAGACATCGCTAAGACGGGTGGTATATTTCCACTTCTCGCAGCTATACCAGCATTAATAGCCGCTGCAGCCCCTGCTGTTGCAAAAGCAGCTGCATTAGGTGCCATTGGAACCGCTGCTGGAATGGCATTAAAGAAAGCAACGGGTCAGGGAATTATGCACGCAGAGAATATAAAAAAAAAAGATCACGACAAAAACAACACGGAAGACGTCTAAGACCACCAAACGTGCCACAGCCGGGTCGTCTAAGATTATCAGGCCCAGCATACGGTCGCGGTCTAAGATTGCCAGGGACCCCACATTCGTGGTACGGAAAAGGCCTAAGATTACCAAGGACAGTTTACTGATATCGCCTATGTCTAATTTTGATTTACTCGATGCTGCTAAAAAATTAAAAATAAAAAATTTCAGAGGTGTTTTTATGCGTGATCAACTACCAAAAAAAAAACAACAATATTGAAACTGGTATTATTAATCTAGACAAAAACTCTGGTCCAGGCACACACTGGGTTGGATATGCAATTGATCCACGTGGAATTATTTATTTTGATTCACATGGATTAGCTCCACCAAAAGAATTCTTAAAGTATGTTAGCGGCGATCAAAGTATTCCAATATGGTATTCAACGCTACCAACACAAACATTAACTGATCCGCCTATATGTGGTCGAGAAGTACTTAACGTACTTGATGCTGTATCAAAATCAACAGAACCACCTCACAAAGCTGTGCATGAATATACTACGTTGTCACATTTAAACAGACATTAGTAAATATAATGGTAGATATTTACGGAAGATCTTCTCGTGGTAAAGCTCAGCAGCAAGCTGATTTATCTAAATATGCAACTCTCGATCAACTCAGAAATGAGATTGACGATTTATTAAATATTACAAGTGTTGATCAAAATGAAGTAGTTGTTTTTCAGGATAAAGAAGGACGATTAAAAACTAGCAATATACAACTGCCAGATGTACTTACACGAGTTCCTAATGCGGTTGTTAATAATATCGTTACTTTTACTGATCAGGGTAAAATACAAGATTCCGGTACGTCAGTCAACGATTATATTAAGAGAACTGGTGATTCATTCACGGGTTACATTATCATGAACCAAAATAAAATTACAGGTCTTGGAAATCCAATCGAAGTTGCGGACGCTGCAACAAAGAAATATGTCGACGATCAAGAATCTAAGTATGTATTAGTCAAATTAAATCTATTACGGGAAAAGAATAAAAAATAGCAATTACTGTTTACGAACCAACATTATCGGCGGTGATTGAAATAAATTCCCCTGATTATTCTGTAGATATTTATCAAAGTTCGATTAGATCAGTATTAGGATGGCCTGAAGTTGAACCAGTTTATCAAGGACCACCAGAACCACAACGATCTGATTTCGTTATAGATGTTGAAAAATTTATAAAACTTCCAGAATATCGAAAAACTAATCCGTTCATTGAGATTCCGGATGCTTATCGTGGTTATAAAACTTATAATCATTTTATAGATTTCGTTCAGGGTAAAAGTACAACAAGAATAGCAACAATTAATGTTGAAGAAATTAACTCAAAATCAAAACCAATTAAATCTGAACATGGACGTGTACTTAATGATCTAAGAAATTTATTTTCCAGCATCAGCACTTCCTACAACGATGACTTAAAAAATCAAGTAATTGAAGTAATACAACATTTGAATCAAGTTGCATCAGACTTAGAATATGTAAATAAGGCTATCGTTGACAGAGAAAAAACATTAAACGCACCGGCAGATAGATTTCTTAATACTTACATAGTTAATGAAGACGGTCCTATTCAGCGTGTAAGTTATAAACGTTTATTTAAAACAGTGTTTCTTAAAATTTTATAAAATTACAGAAGAACAGCTACCAACATTTGTAATTCCGGGATTTAACTCTGAAGAGCTAAAGAAATCAGTTAATGATCTTATTGATGAACACTTTAAAAGAATATGTGATTCATGGAAAAAATTAATACCTACAACAACCATTCTTAAATATAATAATGATCCACATGGTGGAGGCCGCCTTATCTCACCTGGTATTGTTAATATAACATCAACGATCGCGGTCAATCTAGTATGTGACGTAATTGATGGCAGCTATCAAGTAGATCTTGAAAAATCCACTCAAGCTCAACAAGGGTATATATTATATGCATTTAGTCCTCAAGTACCGCCCGGGTGGTTAATTGTATCTGAACCAATTAATCCAGTTTATCTACGTGTACATAATCCATTATTGTCAAGAATAAATTTCAAACTTGCTGACCAGACAGGATACATTTTGGATTTAAGAGGGGAATCACTGGATCTTAATCTGTATATACGCCCGTAGAACGTCTGAGTAAATAATCAGGGGGAAAAAAATAATCAGATTCTGAAATAATATATTTTTTTTTACTGATGATGAGTAAATATATGAAATAGTTAGAAATTTCTTTATCTGATAGGTAAATAGGTACTCTGATTAATGAAATGGTTACAAATTTCTTTATCTGATGGGCTAAATGGTACTAATGTTAATGAAATGGTCATAAATTTCTTTATCTGATGGGTAGTTTACTAAAATGAATAATAATCAATTTATATGATTAAAACAATTGTATATATAATGAAGCGAGATAACTCTGTCCCCTCTCTCTGCAGAGTAAATTAAACGATTATTTCCCTTACTACTACGTTTGATTTATAGACAACGAATATATTTTGTTTTTCGTTAATTATTTAGTGATTTATTTGTTCTCCGTTAGCAATTAGTTGTTAGTAAAGCATCAATTTGTAACAGAGAGGGATATTGATGCATCTTAACATTAAATTCACGTCGGTTTATATGCAAGTACGTAGAGTTATTTTTAGCTCTAACACATGTATTTTGACCTTAACGAACGATAACTAATACAGAAAATGTAATGTGCGATTATTTTATGAATTATGTTTGAAAAATTGAAGTGAATTCACGCTACAGTTCTACATTCTATTAGTAATACAAGTCCAGAGTAATCACATGTGAGACAGCGCAAATAGTTTTATATACTTAAATTTAACTGTATTATTGATAAAAGAGCGGTGGCCGAGATGATAAGGCGTTTGGACGTAGATCGAAGTTGTGCAGACTCTCGCGTGTTCGAGACTCCAAAAATGCTAAAGATATATTATCTTGCATTTGGCAACGGATGCTATTTATAATTGGGGGTACGAAACCCAACAGAAAAATAATACAACTCTCTCACCATGTAACCACGTGGTGAGTGTACTTTTGCACTCTCATGGGGTTTATATGGGGGGAGAGTTGTATAAAATCTGTTGGACGTAGGTAAATCCCCAGTTAGGATAAGTTAGGATAAGATCATCTGTATATAATCAAAATCATCACCATTTGTATATATTCATATTCATACAATCATATGTTTGTGCCGTCCTCAAAAATACAATCAAAATCATCACCATTTGTATATATTCATGTTCATACAATCATATGTATATAATCATAATCATTTGTATATAATCATACAATCATATGTATATAATCATACAATCATCTGTATATAATCATAAGCATCTGTATATATAATCATAATCATCCTCAAAACAGTCCCCTCTGACCTTCCGAGCCTGCTAGAATGTTGTTTGGCAATCTAGGGGTTCACATAGGGTTATGGGGACTACATTTTTTATAATATGATTTAGAATTATTCAGAAACTGATTATTATTTTTATTTTAAAGAAATATTTATATATATAATGAACCAAGAAAACATTAATGATATTATTTCTGCTATTAAGAAATTAAAACATAACGGAATAAATCTCTCTGATAATCTCGATCCTGAGAAAATATTATGCGATTATGAAATATTAAAACAACGAAAATTTGAAAATAAATTCACATTACCATCCAATTATAAATTCGTAAAATCAATTTATCAGTCTATGTTAGAATCCTTGGCAATGGTAAATGACAAACAGGTAAAACTGATTGCGCCTCTTGCACGTTCGATCGAAAATATCAGATCCGAACTATCTCGTGAATACGAGAAAAAGAAGATTGTGGACAATCGTGTAATGCAGTTGAGGAAGATTATGTTATTTGATTCCGTCAATGACACTGAGAGTGATACTGAGAGCAGCGACAGTGAAGGTACCCCTGGCAAAATTGATAGAGTCGAACTATATACAGTATTAAAAAAAATATTTATTTATTAAGAGTACAGAGTTAGATATATTCAAATATAATCAGCTGATCATATTTTATTGAATATGCAGATTTGTATATTTTATTTGCGACAAATTGTACTGATTGTGGATGTATGCTAAAATGTTTTGCAGCTGCGTTTATTGATGGAAAAGTTATTTCTTGGCCTGTTTCTGTATTTACGGATTTAATAGCTCTCTTTTTAAATACTTTACACCTTCCTGTATTTCCACGTGTGGAATTCTGACTCTGTGTAGTAGCTTGCAGGTTAGATAACCGATTATTTTTGGGATCTCCATCAATGTGATCAACTACAAGTCCATTTTTAACGACTCCAAAATAACACTCGTAGATGAATCTATGAGATAAATGGTGTTTATCCACACTGGTATTGAATTTAAAATAACCAAATTTATTAATATTACCGACTGGTTTTTTTGATCGACAGTGTCTGATTACACCATCTCGAGACGCTTCGTAATTTGTATATATTGGATGTGCTACAAATTCTTTTTGCTCCATTTATATATATAATATTATTTGTCTAAATCATTGTTTTGAAATCTGACCAGATAATCTTCTACGGTTTTTATAGGAGATTTACCTGACAATGTATTATTTTTTTTGTCATAATATCGTTTTAATTCTCTATATTTTTTACCGCCGCATTTTATACATAACTGAGTTTTTCCTCTGACTCCAACACCATATTGCACACACGGTTTTGGTCCTGTACTTCCATTTTTGATACTTTGCGCATGATTTCCGGAGTATTTGTTCACGCACGATTTATTACAAGGAGAAGTATGTCCAATTTTAAGCCAAGCACATTTGTTCTTTGTTTCAAGCATTATTATATATCAAAATTTTAATTTAAATACTTGTCTTAATTATATGAACGAATTATCGGCAATTGAACCTAAAAGAGCCAGATTTGATCTAGATAGATTGTCAGAGTATAAATTTAGTATTTCTATGCAGGATCTGGCATTAACGGATGTGGAAATAACCGAACGTATCCGTGAAGCAAAGAATGAATTTCGTAATAATGGTGCTGCTCATGTATGGTCAACATTCAGAGTCGGAAATGTTACTAATATGATGAATGACGAACGAGGAAAAGCAATTATTAATCACCTTGATGATCAAAAATATTTTATTTTAATAAAATTTATTGTAAATACAGAAGAAGATACTTGGATTATTCGTGACAAGCGTGATCCAGTCCGCATACAGTCAGGAAATAATATTGTTCTTTTGAGTAATAAATCTAAACCCGGAATACTAACCGGTGTTGACAAATTGTATTATGAACGCGCATATCCAGTTACTGCGGTTGTATATGCAATATATCCGCTAAATAATAAACCTGACGTTGGGGATCTCAAACCGATGAGACTGTCAGAGTCAAGAATAAACTGTGTAGCTGAACGAGTTACAGAACATTTCATAAATGCGATACGTGGTAATGGTTTAACAGATTTACGACGTAAAAAAATAAATACGTGGGCAGAATCAGTTAAAGATACTGGAGCATCTATTAGCGACGTTGATAAACTAGGAAAGCTATTAAAATTTCCAATAACAGTGAAGACGTTAACAGGAGAGATTTTGTATAAATCAAAATATGAATCAAGAGGAGCTTCGATAGATATTATTGATCATAATGCACATGCATGGACCTCAGCAGTAACAATATTTCCACGAGACAGAACGGTTAAATTTTATGATGGTCATATATTTGATTTTATCAAAAATATCAGTAAAAGTGACCCTGTATCTGTTTGGTTATTTCAAAGTTCAGAATATGATTATTATGATCAGTTTGTACGGCCTAATGGTGATATTTACCGTACAGAATCTCTTAATGTAGAAATGGAACATCTTGCGCTGAAATATACTTCAGACGATGTCAAAGTTAGACAATTATTAAATAATTGTTTTACAGTCCATCTGTAGCGGCTCATTTTGCTCAGGAGAAAAATTTATGGAAACCAACACGATCGGAATTTCTTGAAGATATCCATAAAAGCTGCGTAGAATATGGACACGGAGGATTGTGGAATACTAAATATAAGTATAATGACGTTATCTCCGTCGATATGGTAGCGTGTTATCCTGGGAGTTTTCTTGGATACGGAGAATGTTCTGAATACTTTAAGAGATTTGGACATCCATCACATGAGATGACCAGAGTTGCGATAAACGGACATTTACCAGATTTTGACTTAACCGGATTTGCTCATGTAGAATCATTTGAGTTTGCAGAAAATCTCCATCCGATTACTTATGCTTGGTTTGGAAGACATTTTTCAGAAAAATGTTGGGTTCCAATAGTACTATTGCGAGATATGCTTGATGCTGGAATTTTAACATTATTGAAGGTGAGTGATATATCGTATCCATTACAAAAGCAAGTTTGGTTACCAGAACCAAATAGATTTAATATTGATGATGCCAGGAAAGAATTTCCTGATCTCAACGAAGATGACGTATTAAAATTACTAATAATATACGTAAATGCAGGGACGAGCACGATGAAAAACTTGCAAAAGATCTCGGTAGAAAGATAATTGGTAAATTTACTCAAGGAGGAGCTTATGATCATAAAAGACACTGTACAAGATTGATTATGGACGATGCTGAACTAGATTTTATAATCGCTGATACAACGGAAAAAAACACATTTATAAATCGGAGTAATGCTTATTTATCAGACGGAACCAACCTAGGTACAATTGTAAGCTATAATGATGGTGACTCACCGCAATTTACTCATTTAAGATCATCGATGTTGGCTTATGTTTCTATAAATCTACTGTCTATGATAAATAGATTTCCTCGTGATGCTGTCAGAGTCGCCACGGATTCGTTTTATATAAATAAAAAATATACAGATTTGTTAAAACCGCTACTTGGTAATGGTGAATGGGGATCATGGAGAATAAAACAAGAAAATATACTTAGTTATTCTGAATCTGCCGACGTTGAAATTAAGGAAATATATTACAAAAATAATAATCAAGTATTAAAGTCATCAGCACCATCTGTATATGATCCCGTGGCTAGACATAAGACTGTTTATCTTAACGGATGCGGTGGTTCAGGTAAAACAACGCGTGTGATTAAATTATTCATGAATAATAATTCAGATATAATTGTTTTGACACCGACACATAAACTCGCCAGAGAAATAAAAGAACGAGGAGTAAAATCATGTACATATCATAGTTTCTTTAGATGGTGCGGAGATACATGGACTCCTGAACGAATGGGTGAGAAATATATACCTAAATATATTATCTGGGACGAGGTAGACACGGTGTCGTTAGAAATATTAAAAACATTTCTTGATTGGTTATTGACAAAGAATACTGCTGTAATTATGTGTGGCGATCATGGTCAACCACCACCCTTTACTGGACAGTCACCACATGAATGGCTGAAGAATAACGTAGATTATTATGAAGAAATAAATGATGACCATAGAGCTATTGATGAACCGCTGAAGGAGATTAAAAGGTTAATCAGACTACAGCCAGATAAAATACAATGTGAAATAATGCGAGGAGTAATTCCAGAGACTACAATGAATGATTTTCTGAGTTTATGGAATCCCGCTGATTTAATAGTTGCAAGTAGAAAGATAGTTCGTGATGAACTACAGGAGAAATTATTTCTGTTACATAAAGAAAAGTTTTCAGATCTACCTGTACCATTATGTTATCGCCCAGCAGATACTCGACGACAGAATATTGATGTTGAAATTCCTGGTGGTGGAATACAGAATCTTGTCTTGAATGATATTGTTTTAGTCGATATTAATGTTGTTGAGAATGCGCTGAGTATGAATAAATCACCGTGGACGTTAGGATACGCTATAACGATTCATTCGTCATAGGGGTTAACTATTTCGGATACAAATATCTGGATTATAGATGATCGGATCGAATGGTCAAATTTAGTCTATCTCGCAGTTTCTCGAGTCAGAAGAATATATCAACTACATAGGGTTATTATGAATTTTACAGAAAATAATAATCAAACTGTTAGTAATGACGTAATAAGAAGAAAACTATCTGGTTATAAACAATGTGACAAAAAAAATAATCGTGACTTTGATATTGATACTGAATTTACTATAACACTAAAACAACGACAGAATAATCATTGTGCAAGCTGTAACTGTAGTATGTTATGGCAATATTCGAATAATAATCCAAGACAATTTACCGTAGACAGAATTAATAGTGATCTTGGTCATATACGTGATAATGTCATATTGACATGTCTTGAATGCAATCGACGTAGAGGTTCTGGTTATGTAATTGTATGTGGTGGTAATTGTGTGTCTTTAGGAATTACTTGTAATTGTTCACGTGCAAATCCACGTTGAGGAGCAGTTGAATCCAGTCTGTAGATTGGAGGTCTACCAGTAGATCTTACCACGCTAGAAATTGTATGTGTAGTCACACTCCAGATCGGATCAGTTGCTCTTTTTTAACCACCTTCAAGTTCACCAGGTTCATATAAATATCTTACAGTTACATTACCTAATACTGGTTGAGAGGAAGATTCACGGCGTTGTATTTGTATATATTTTTTTGTAATCGCATTAGAAGGTTTCATGGAAGTTGAACGAGTAATTTCATTATTTAACGCAGCTATCACACCTGGTAATCTTGCAACCCATTCACGAGATCTCTCCCCGGACTTAAAGTCAGTGGATATTTCCTTTGCATATTGGTATCCAAATAACCGCTCTGCAAGTGTTCGATTAAATCGTTCAACGATTGCCTGATCACGATGAATTTCAGTATGTCCTCGTCTGATTTTAACGTTATGTTTCTTCATCAACGATAATACTGCACCAAGAAATTCTTTGTCAGGATCAACTTGTAATAATTGTGACCACCACGTCGATAAATTCGCTCAAACGCAGATGCAACGTCAGATGCTGTCTTTGTTGATAATGGTTCCGCTTCTTTATATCTACTTGCAACATCAACGACAGTTAATGCGTATTTTATGTGCGTGATTGACGTCTACCAATTTTAATGGTGTCATGTGGTAAAAATAAAATATCTGCTTGATGAACTTCATTAGGAACGATAACATCAAAATGTGCGTACTGAATTTTTTTAGGTGGTGGTAGATAAATTTGCCATATTGCCTGTCGTGCTAACCACGCTGCAGCAACAGAACGTGAAACTTTTGCTACTTCAGATAATTTAGTAATCGCTGATCTGCCTCTCCAATATCCTCTTGGGCTATAATAAACAGACTCCATTATAATAGTTATATAATTAATTACCAGCCCCTAACATTATTTTACCTTTCATGGCAGATTTTACTAGAAAACTAGCGAGTTTTTCTCTAACAGATTTATTAGGTATAGAATTTAACGCATGAATCAATTTTACATCTGCGAGATGCCGTTGTTGTAAATCTTTACTTTTATACGCAACGTCATGAACATGACACGCTTGATCAATCTTATTTATTGGATACTCTCCTGATCTTGGTTGATCTTGATCATCAAGTCGGATATCAAGTCGAGTTCCAGGACCACAATAATTATATCCAGGAAGATGTTTCTCACCGGGGTATTTAGCCCATGGAGTTCCTGGTAATTTCCCTAATGAAGCTGCGATATCTCCACCTGTCTTTGTTCCTGACTTAGTCATGGAGACAAATTTGTATTTCTTCGTGCCACATTTAACGCATTTGCCTGTCAGAGCACGTCGTTTATTCTTCATTGTTATCGTTGTTAATTCAGCAGTGGGTGTAGATGCTCTACATCGAACACAATATAGACTCATATTATTTACTATATGGATATAATTGACTTTTCAGCGACACGAAAACAGGAACCAGTAAAACATCATCCAGCATTACCAAATTCGATAAGGATGATTATAATAGGTCCATCCGGATCAGGCAAAACACAACTATTATTAAATTTAATAATGAGATGGTTGAAATGGGACAAGCTATATTTAGTAGCACCAACTGCAGATGATCAACAATGCTACGATGTACTCAAGGATTTTAATGAGAAAGCGAAATTAATTAATGAAGAAGGTGAAGATAATGATATTATTGATTTTATAACAGATATTAATGAAGCACCGTCCATAGATGACCTAGATAGATTTATTAATAATTTAGTAGTATATGACGACGTGATGATGGATAAACAAACAAATCAAGCTACGATATTTTCCAAAGGTAGACACAAAAATACAGACGTTATATACGTCACTCAACGATATGTACATATACCGAAGGTGATCAGAGACAACTGCAATATTTTAGTTGTATTTAATGGAGTAGAGAAGTACACACAGAAATATATCTATTATAACTGGTGTTCAGGAGATATGGACCCGATCAAATTCAAAAACTTTTTTGCTCAAGCACAAGCTATCCCATTTGGATTTATAACGATAAATTTACACGATTCGATATCTAGATATCGTATAGGTTTAGATAAAATCTTTGGTTAATTAACACGACGAGTAACACAAAAAAGATAAAAATATTTTAACACAAACGAATTAAACTCAAACAGAATAAATATAATGGAGAAAGAAATTGTCGCATACAGGAATATTCTAGAAAAATTAAAAACAAAATTTTACAAACAACTTGAATATAAAATCACTTTTGATGATGAACGATGGCATGAAATCGGATTAGATAAGTTAGCGGTTAGCTATTTTATTAAAATCAATTTTGATGATAAACGATGGCATGAAAACGGATTAGATAAGTTAGCAGTTAGCTATTTTACAGAAACGGATTCAATTTATAGCAGCAGACAGGGTGAACCAACCAAAATAATTGACCCGGTAAGTAAACTAAACGCACTATAAAAATAAAAACAAAAAGTCAAAAATAAAATAACAAAAATGAGCTAACCCAAACGATTTATTATCCGTTTTGGAAATAATATCGGTTAGAAGGTTCGGTTTAGCGTTATTGACCTTATTTTTTCAGCCCCCGTAGGAACCTTATGTGTTAGACAAATGACGATTCAGACGGAAGGTCTGTTCACCCTGCCTGCTGCTGAAGAAGTAAATATGTTTATTTGGGTCAGGGCTTTGGACTTTCCTAAGTGAATTTTACAGGTTATGGTTTTGATTTTGTAAACATCAGGATAATTCTATAAGGTTATTTTCCATTAGGTAATTTTTTTTTTATAGAAAATGGTAATTGTGACCTGAGGTCAAGTAGAGAACTATATAATATTGTGATTGTGAGGACTTGGTCATTCGTGCTTTATCATCTAGCACTTTCAAGTTGTATATTATATGTTGTGACCAGTAGTTTTGGGCTGGAATATTTTTTGTTCAAATTAGTGAATTCAAGTGATTATTTTCTCTGGAAATACAAAGGTGCTCTGATAAATTTATTGGATAGAGACATTCACTGGAATTTATAGAATATTCAAACCTGGAATTATATTTCTGTGATTCAACAAAAGACTTGACACATCAACACTTTATTAGCTACCACAGACACGTCATCGACTTCAGTTTTGGGATCTGTTCTGGACTTTTACTTAATTTTATTCAGGACGTTAAATTACTTGGACTTATGTCTGTAATTTGGATTATTTTGGGATTTAATTCGCAATACCGTAAGTTCTTTTTCCTCATTTTCACTTTGTATTCTAGTGAAATAAATATATTTGTTAAATTTTCAAAGCTTGTTGTCTTTCACTCTTTTCTGTTACTTATTTTAAGAGCATAGACTCGCAACAATATCAATCTAGAATTGAACTTTTATTTTCATACATTGCCAATATTTCTTCAATTATTTCAAACTTTTGAATGATTGTTTCAAATTGATGTCAAATTTTGACATTTCTATTATTTAATCAAAACTAGTCACCCTATATACCATCATGTCCTGTTTTAAATCGAACTTTGTTTTCCAGAAATTCTTTCTCAAATTTTGTCGAATTGTTGTAGAATGACATCGTAAAGATTATGAGATCGTCCAATTATGCCATAAATTTAGTTGAATAAAAATCTGTGTATTTATTCACATTAAATACATAATCAAGTCCTTCTGCACAGCATTGGTAATCTTGATATTCGAGTTTATGCTACTAATCTCAAAGCCTCTGATCACTGAACGCAATTTGTAAATCTGCATCTGTTCTCAGACAATGCAGAATATGTATTTGAATGTTTGAATCAACAAGTAAACAAAAATGCAATCTTTAGAATGTTGTTTTGGATCACAACCAGCTCTTACCATACTTTTATCCCATCCAAACCTGCAAACAAAAACACATTTTCTCTTACCTAGATGGTTGTTTTATGTATAATTCATTAAATATTTATATCACTTCATTTTAAAAAAACTGTTCATTTTATCACAGTGTAGTTTTGTGCCATGATGTGTTGTTTCAAACATTTCAAATTATTTATATATTTCAATAGTAAGCTTTCATTCGCACAATAGTAGGTTGCCTCATGCTCTCGTTTACATGGAGGGATGAAAGTAAAAAATAGATTAGATATGGGAAAACTGATGTATTTTTAAATACACATTTGTACAAATGTTCTCCTATTATTTCACCTTACACTTTTACTCACTGTTTACTACTGTGAAAATAAATCCAACCCCCGATAGTCACGCATTCCAATATTTTATCCGCTGTTGAGATCTTATACTTGTTAAAGACTAAAGTTTGCATAGAAAATTTTCGGCCTTTTATTTTAAGGCTGTTGCCCTTTCTGCCTTTATCTCCGTTTTGTTTGCCTTTTCAGGAAATTTGTTACATCTTTACCTCGTATCGTTTGTCTCATGGTGCAGACTAGCTACGATGTCGTAGCCTCAACTTGATTTGTTGTGGTCGAGGTGGGAGTAGGGGTACTAATATTAGTACTAGGTGCAGACGAACTTCTGGTTGAAGAAGTTTATCTTCCAAGGGATTTTGACATGGTATTTACCTTTACCATTTTGGCTCTTTGGCCTTTGTCAAGCACTATACAGTCATGATTATGCTTATGTGCCGTTAAAGTCCAATCAGAGACGCGGGCAGGGAAGGACAACTAGGAAAAGATTACGGGGGCCCACAACGGTCATGTGACCCACGGGCGACACAATTTGTAATTCATGGGAGCCTACTGGATAATTTTTCTTAGGGCCCACAGATCCTGTCCGCGGCCCTGACCCACATACATACATACATACATACATACATACATATATACATACATACATACATACATACATACATAGCATTTAATAAAAAAACAAAATGTTCCAGAAGCATATATATTTTTGGGAACATTTAATACAACTATCGTTTTGAAGAAATGTATTTTACTAAATTTAAAATAGCATACTAGTTTGGAATAGATTACTAAAACATTATTCCAAATTTAATCTAAACATGAAGTTGGTAGCGAATATGTCTTTTCCAATAATGATTACCATAAATACGAATGAATATAAATTATTTAAAACAATTAAACATTCATTATATTATAATATAAAATAGAAAGAACTCCGAAAAATGTTGCAAAAATATGAACTTTACCGTGAAAATCTGAAACATTAAAAAGTCCCTTCTCTTTAAAGAAGTTTACGAACACAGACGATTCTTACCTGTAAGAAAAGACAGAGTCCCCTGATTATTCGATGAACGAACTGATTTTGCGCAAGCTTGTTCTCAATTTGTACGCAATTTGAACGTATGCCCATGGCCAAATATGGACACTCGTCTAGCTACTTGTGTTCGTTCACTTTGAATCAGAATGAGGCTCTCGTCTCCTTCTTACTGAAAACATCTGCGCCTGAGTACGGCATCAGACAGACAATTCTGCTGCATTAGCCTATTTGTTTCAAGAAACGCATGAATCTTCTAGCTTACTCAATCAAAGAGAATTTTAGGAATTCGCTAGTTCAGCAACTTACAACCGAAAATTTGCTGACTTTTGGGCGTTCTTACGTACATGTAATTTAATTGCATGTGTGTTAGTTTTAAATTTCTTTTTTATTTTATTTCATTTCTTTACGTTATTGTAATGATAACTTTATTCACTGGATTTGACTTTTTTTCTAGAAAATTCAGTTTTCTGTTTTGACCTGATAAACACACAGTTTATTGCTACATTATATCTTTAGCTGGCCGAGTTCCTGACCTTGATTCAGAATTCATAAACACAGAGTGAAATTCATTGGTCGTAATCAAGGTCATTCTTGGCTTGCGTCAGCTCTGTTGTAAACAACATTTTTTTAAAATTTTTTTTATTATTGAATTTTATAGTAAGATTCGATCTGTACGAACAAATTCGTTCATGGCGTACGTGTCAATTGTCTTATGGGCTTTCTGCGCCATTCGAATTAGGTGGAAAATACGAAGTGGCCAAGGGAGCATAGGACTGTATTATTACAATCTCTGCTTACTGGTAGAGCTAGTGATATTTATTTTTCACTGTCACTAGAGCAGAGTGCTGACTATGATTTGGTTAAAGATTTATCTTGAGGGGTTATGAGTCAGTCCCTGAGGCTTATCGGCAAAAACTCAGGAATTCTAGAAAATCCACTGACAAGACTTATATCGAATTTGCAAGAGAAAAAGAGCAGTTATTTGATAGGTGGTGCTCTTCTAAAAAGGTTAACAAAGATTACGAAAGTCTCAGAAAACTCATGTTAGTTGAAGAGTTTAGGAATTGTGTCCATAGTGACATTAGGATGTATCTTTACAAGCATAAGATTGAAACCTTGGAAAATGCTGCTCGTGCCGCTGATGAGTATTCCTAAACTCATTAAGGTTTCTATTGTAGGCAAGTCTTTCACTCAACAATCTACTGGTAAAAAGGTATTCCAGCCTAATATGACTCCTCCTAAAACTCAATCTGGCACAACTGCTAAAAATCAAGCTTCTTATAAACTTGATTCAAAATCCTTGTCTCTTCCTACGTGTACCTATTGCAAGAAAAAAGGACACGTTATTTCTGATTGCTTCAAATTGAAATATAGGCATCAGAATCAAGATAGACAAATCCCAAATGCTCTTATTTCTAAGAGGCCAAGGTCACGGTCATGTATTGAAAGCAATACATTTGTTGGGTCTAATAAACCCGTCTGAGTTTATTATGGAGAATTATGAACCATTCATGTCGAAGGGTTCTATATCATTCTTGGGTGATTTGGCCAATCCTATCCCTATTAAAATTTTAAGGGATACAGGAGCTTTTCAGAGTCTTTTATTATCAGTACTTTGCCTTTTTCTGAGAAGTCTTCTTTTAATGAGAGTGTTCTTATTCAGGAAGTAGAGTGCGGCTTTGTTAATGTTCCTCTCCATTCTGTAAATTTGTTATCAGACTTAGTCTCAGGACCTGTGACAGTCGGAGTAACGTCTAATTTACCCGTTGAGAGCATTCATTTGTTACTAGGCAACGACCTAGCTGGAGACAAGGTTGTGGTTAATCCACTTGTAACTGACAAGCCTTCTTTGGATCAGAAAGTTGATCCTATTGAAAAAGAATTCCCTGATTTATACCCAACTTGTGCAGTTACTAGAGCCATGGCAAAAAAAACTCTTGAGAATGATTTTGATAAGGAAAGTATTCCTTTAGCTGACACATGTATTGGTCAGGCTTTTGATGAGGTCACTTTCACTCTTTGTTTGGATCAATCAAAAGGTAATGATCACAGTGATCCTCCTTTAACTACTCATTCTCTTTTTTCTAGTCAGGGTGTTAAACTTGTCGTCGAACAGGAAAAAGATCCTGAGATCTGTTTGTTTCAGAGGCCCATTAGTGAAACTGAAGCCAATGAAGTACCTGTTTGTTATTTCATTAAAAATGGAATTCTTATGAGAAAATGGAGACCTCCCGAGCTACCTGCTAGTGACTAATGGTCAGTGAACTATCAAATTGTAGTTCCAAAATCTTACAGACAGGAAATACTTAGTCTGGCCCATGAAACTCATCTGACTGGTCATTTAGAGATTAATAAGACTTATCACAAGATCTTGACTCACTTTTATTGGCCAAAAATCAAAAGTGATGTTTGTAAATACTGTAGATCTTGTCATACTTGTCAAATGGTAGGAAAACCCAATCAGAAGATACCTAAGGCTCATCTGCAACCAATTCCTGCATTTGACGAACCATTTAACAGAATTATGGTAGACTGTGTTGGTCCCTTACCTAAGACCAAGTCAGGCAACCAATATTTGTTGACCATTATGTGTGCGTCAACAAGATTCCCAGAGACAATTCCTTTGAGGAATATTAAAATAAAAACTATAGTAAAAGCTTTGATAAAGATTTTTTTTTACTCAATTTGGCCTTCCCAAATCTGTCCACTCAGATCAAGGGTCAAATTTTATGTCTGGAATTTTCCAACTTGTTATGCATGAATTTGACACTCAGTAATTCAAGTCAAAAGTGAAATTATGGTTTCACAGAACTGCAATTGAGAGAAGTTTTGAGTCTTGTAATAGAGTTCATTCTCTCTTGCTCATTCTTTAAAATTTTCTTCAAATTAGAATTTACGGTCCTTATAAAGTTAAGAAGAAAATGAATGAGTTAAATTATATTAGTACTCTGATCTAAATAAATTAATGGAGTACCTGTATATTGAGAGAGATAGCCAGGTTAATCGTTCAATTAATTTAGTTGTACCTGTCCCCTCACTGAGGATTTAAGTGAAGTAATTCAATCGGACTCTACTGATTTTGGAGCAACAAATCTTCGCAATTCGGAAATTATAACAAATCTGGACCAGAAACTTTTACATTTGCAACAAAAGGAAAGGAATGAACTTAAACAGTTATTATTTGAATATGAGCACTTATTTCCGGATGTTCCTACGAGGACAAACAAAATTTTTCATGACGTTGAAATTGTGAATTCCAAACCTGTGAAACAGCACCCATACAGGATGAACCCTCTCAAACAGAAATACTTGAAAAAGGAAATTCAGTATTTGTTCCAAAATGATTTCATAGAGCCCAGTAAAAGTGACTGGAGTTCACCATGTATACTTGCTCCGAAAGCAGATAAAACTTTCCGTATGTGCACTGATTATAGGAAGGTGAACAGTTTGACTTAAACAGATTCATTTCCTTTACCAAGAATCGATTACTGCAATGATAAAATTGGAAATGCCAAGTATGTCAACAAATTTGACCTTCTGAAAGGATTTTGGCAAATTCCACTAACAGAAAGAGCAAAGGAAATTTCGGCATTCGTGACTCCAAATGGACTTTATCAATATAAAGTAATGCCGTTCGGGATGAAGGGTTCCCCAAGTACTTTTCAACGTTTGATGAATATGATTACCTCTGGTCTAGATAATTGTGATGCTTACATTGATGATGTCATCATCTACAACGACACCTGGTAAGAACATCTAGCAACAATTCGGAAATTCTTTGACAGACTCACCGATGCAAGTTTGACAATTAATTTATCTAAAAGTGAGTTCTGCCGTGCTTGTGTAACATTTCTAGGACATATTGTTAGACATGGACAAGTTAAACCTATAGATGCTAAGGTCAAGGCTAATTCCCTGTGCCTGTCAGTAGAAAGCAACTGATGCGATTTTTAGGTATGGCCGGATAATTTTGTTCCATTTTTTTTAATATTGCTGAACCCCTGACAAATTTATTCAGCAAGAAAAACAAGTTTCTTTGGACTGAAAAATGTCAGGAGGCTTTTGACAAGTTAAAGGCCATACTTAAAAGTGCACCAGTTCTTACAGCTCCAAATTTCAGTCAGTCTTTTAAACTATCTGTTGATGCGAGTGATGTTGGTGTTGGAGCAGTATTGATTCAAAAAGATAGAAATGGTGTTGATCATCCAGTGTGCTATTTTTCTAAGAAATTAAATAAGCACCAAAGAAATTACTCAACAATCGAGAAGGAATGTTTGGCTTTATATTGGCATTACAACATTTTGAAGTTTATCTTGGTTCAGCCCCTTCTCCGATTGTTGTGTTTAGTGATCACAAGCCCCTTACTTTCACCGACAAGATGAAAAATAAAAATCAAAGATTATTATGGTGGAGTTTGTTGTTACAGGAATATAATCTTGACATCAGACACATCAAGGGAAAAGATAATTTAATAGCAGATGCACGTTCCCGTGTATAGAAATATTATTTTATGTACACTTTGTATAATTCATAAGAGTTCTTCTGATGTAATTTTGTTTTACCTCATGTATAATTTACATGTGGTAAAAAGAAAGCTTTATAATATAAATCTTCTTTTGCTTTATGGGGGAAAGTGTTACGTATATGCAATTTAATTGCTTTTGTGTTAGTTTTAAATTTCTTTTTTATTTTATTTCATTTCATTACGTTATTGTAATGATAACTTTATTCACTGGATTTGACTTTTTTTCTAGAAAATTCAGTTTTCTGTTTTGACCTGATAAACACACAGTTTGTTGCTACATTATATTTTTAGCTGACCGAGTTCCTGAGCTTGATTCAGAACACAGAGTGAAAATCATTGGTCGTAATCAAGGTCATTCTTGGCTTGCGTCAGCTCTGTTTTAAACAACGTTTTTTATATTTTTTTATTATTGAATTTTATAGTAAAATTCGTTCTGTACGAACAAATTCGTTCATGGCGTACGTGTCAATTGTCTTATGGGCTTTCTGAGCCATTCGAATTAAGTGACCAGGTGACCCCATCACGTGATCTGAAACTACGTTTAAAGATAACGCTTTTAGTGATTGAAGTCAGTCGTATTTCATACGTTTTGGAGCTCAAAGGTATTTTGTGTTGTGACCAGTTGAGTTGAATTGCTATTTGAAATAATTTATTTTTCCTGGAAATATAAGTGCTTTTCATCAAAATTCTTGGACAAAGACATTTATTGGAAATTATTCGGAATTCTAAGGCCGAAATATTAATCTTGATTCATAAAATTCAACAAGGAACTGTTGACACATCAACACAAACAGGACATGGAAGACGTCATCGCCTTCCACATTGGAACTTCGTCCGGATTCGAACTTTGATTCATTTAGAACTTTTTAGTGATAGTACTTATAGTTTTAAATTCTAGGAATAATTTTTGGATTAGATTTACAAACCATAAGTCCTTTTTCATATTTTATCTTGTTTTCTACGGAAATAAATTGTTTTGTTAAATTTACAAAGCTTGTTGGCTTCACTCTTTTCTTTGTTACTTTGTACGAGCCTAGACACGTGTCAGTGTATGAGAAATGTATTTTATAGTACACAGGGGTTTTGGACTTGCTTGTAAAAGCGCAATCTTTATTAAAATAGTATACAGTTGTAATACAGAAATAAATAAAATTGCTCTCAATATAATTTAGAAGAAAATTACATTCAATATATTATAATGAACACAATTTAGAGAAAATTTCAATCTTAATACTTTTACTCAAAAATTCTGTCCTAATAATTATATTATATCAAAAGCAAAATTTGGCGGCGGTCATCATGCACCATTGGGCACAACCACGGTCAGGGCAAAGGAATTCGGAATAATGTTTAGTCAAAGACGCACGAGTTTACATCACACAAGCTTGTGAAAGGCTTGGAACGTTCCGTAAGCTTACCTAATTAATGTATTTATTTTAATGTATATATTTTACTATATACTAACAGAAGACTCCACACTGAGTGGAGAAACAGCCATAAAATGTAATGCATCTATATACATACTCTAATGTCAATAGCTTTTATGGGCACAGAACCACCTTTGTCCTAACATATACGACGTACCACATGTTATCTATGTTTTTTGGCGCTACGTCTCTGTAACAGCCTTGTGTAGCTTGTTCCGATGTTGTCTGACGTCGGAACAAGCGTCCAAATTTTCAAGAATATCTCACACACTTGGCAGCACATATTGAAGCTTTTCCGCAAATTAAAGTCATGTTGATTTAGGCGGGCGTTGCTTGTTCTTATGTCTTTGTTTTCGAATAAATTCAAATTCTCTCAGAAGCAAAAGGATGTGTTTTCAAATTCCGTTGACCTATATTTTAGTTTATTGGTATGCGATGGAAGCCGGGAATGCCGAAAATGGTTTAAAGGATGATACATATCTTGAACGAAACTCAGCTATCTAAACACTTTCTTCAATAGTATATATGTTTATTTGTTTCGTTAAAGAAACATTCTTGAACCTAATCCGATTTCGGCACTTCCGGCTTTATTAGCACTCCAACCGCTGAATGGAACATTAAAATGCGTCCATTTGCGACTGTCAGATTTTGATTCCATCAGGATAAAGACAGCAAAGTAAGTATTATCAATTAGATTTAAATTTGTGGAAGTGTCGATATGGGCTGCCAAGTGTGCGAGATATTCCTGAAAATGTTTCCTCTCGTTCTCCTGCCAGTGGACATAAGAACATGCTACATAAGGCCATTGTTAGGCTGTAAGACATAGCACCAAATCAAAAATGTTACGTGATACGTCTTACGTTGTAGGACTAAGAACCACCTACATAAATGGACTACATATACGTGTAATCACTGTTAGATTCCGTACAGTTTTTTTTAACTAGGTAGATGATATAACGTTTGAATCAATATTCCACTCATATGCACACAGATAAAATATATTTTAACTCCGTGAGGTTTGGTATGATGTATTATCGATGATATAAAATGTATTTATCGTTATTTGCATCTTCATCCTTTGTAAACAGTGGCGTCACGGGGGAGGGGAGGGGGGAGCGGACCGCACCGGGTGACAACATCAGCGGGGGTGACACCAAAATGACTGTCTATAAAATTTTTGAATTTTTGTGCAGGAAGGAGGTCCATTTGGGTGACAGCATGAGTTCCCGCACATCACTGTCTATAAAATTTTTGAATTTTTGTGCAGGAAGGGGGTCCATGGGGTGACACCATGAGTTACCGCACATGACTGTCTATAAAATGTTTGAAGTTTTGTGCAGGAAGGAGGTCCAGGGGGTGACAGCATGAGTTACCCCACTGGGTGACACCAACCCTAATGACGCCACTGTTTGTAAATATCAGATACGCGAATCTTGGTTAACTTCTCTTTAATATGGTGAGACTTCTATACGTCCCAAGTATAATCTCGCTTCATCGGTGATGGTTTTGGAATCGTTAGGGTTGGCCATCAAATGGAACACGGCGCTACTTCGATTCAGTCTCATAAGCACATCTAAACCGTTCAAAAACAATTTTCTTGCGGTTACAGGTTAATGTGCAAAAACGTTCCATCATTTCCAAATTACGACTTTCTTTGATTTTCTATTGTCTGTCGTTAAATCCTACATTGTGATTGACATCCCTCCTGTGAAGACCGTGTTGTCGAACGCTTTGAACGTGTTGGATTTCCTGACAACCTAAGCATCTCGTGTGTGTTCTTGGCTTCTTTTACTGTAATTGAATAGAGTCTTTTGGTAGGTTCCGTAAGGGTACTACTGAATAGTGAGTTGTTCAGGGACGAATCAACTTCGATGAGCAAAGAATGCATTAAATTATTGACGGGAGCCACCCTAATGATATATATTCGCATAAAGCCCCATAGTAACATGCGTAATGTTAAATTCCCACAGGTTCTAGAGACCGTTAATGTTAACTTTTCATAAAGTGCCTTAAACCTTAATGCTAAATTTTCGTAGCTGGCGATAGTGACTCACTGGGAAAAATGGCTGCCATCGCTTGACACACTTAACAGCTGCTGTTTCTCATACTCCATTGTGCACTAAACGACCTTAGACTATATTCATTTTCACTTGAATATAAACAACAGCCACAAAAATAGACGTTGTTTCAAAGATGGCCAGTGTAGTAAAGGAATAAAAAAATTCTAGGTATCCTTTCTTACAAGGCGAATTGAAAACTCTACCGTCAATTTTCAACAATTTAAGACAAATTTCCTTAAGTCTGAGCAAGCACTGCGCATGGCATTTTTCAATGCCCAATCAGGTGGGTCAAGCTCAAAGAAATATTAAACTTTATCAATGGTCAGGATATCTTTTTCCTTACGAAAACATAGCTAAAAACATCAGGTGTTGAACCAATGTGCGCGGACCGAACACCCACCGAATGCTCAATTAAGTTGTTCCCACGTCACTCTAGCAGAGGTAGAATTGCTTTCATCACAAAGGATTTTATATTCCACTACCCATCCTAACTACAATAAACCTTCAGTTTCGTGTTTACATTGTTTGAACTGGTCCAAGCAAGTCCCATAATGGAACAACAATCAGTCTATTGCTTCTGCCTCTACCGCCCTCCTAAAGAATCAAGCTGACTGAATCTCTTTTTCTGGAACAGTTTCCTGACCTCCTGGAATGTGGAAATTCGATACCTGGCAGCTTGATCATTCTTGGCAATTTCATCTTTCCTTTTGACTGCCTGGAAACCCATACAATCAAATCTTTTAGATTTCAATCCCGTTTTCAATCTAAAACAGTCAGTCAGCCTGTCTACCCCAAAGCATGGTTACGTTTTAGACTGGATTCTACATAGACCTAACGATAACATTCCAAAGTCTTCATTGCTCTCTCATGAACTTACATCTGATCACTTCCGCGTTATATGCCATCTTGGCGTATCCGTAACTATTTTCACCCACGCGGCAGAAAAATCTACGTTTTGCTAACATTACGTTTCCTATCTCAGTCTGGTTATCTCAGACCTGTCGTCTCAGCCATTGTGTCCACACGCTAGGAACTACATAAAAACAAAACAAACACGATGTCTTCTGACTGAGTTGCTGTAAAATCAAACAACAACAAGAGATATATAAGAAAAAGAAATTCACTCATAAAGCAACTTAAAGTCTCTCCAACTTTGATAACACCATACAAAATATTTTCACACACACACACACACACACACACACACACACACACGCACACACACAGTCGAGCTATTTGACAGAGCTCCAGACATGGTATAGTGGTGTCAGGAACCAACTTCGCACATGTAAAAGAGAATGCAGTAAGGCTGAGAAGCTTTGGCATTCATCCTCTCTTACTATTCATAAACAGATCTATGAAGCCACCAAGAAGAATGAACACAAACATAGTTCACGTAGCGAAACCAACCTACTTCAGTACTAGCTTAGTAAGATTACCGAAAGTTCCAGCTTCAAAGAGCTCTTCCATATTGTTAAAAAGCTAAAGTTACGGAAGACATGTACACCACTTCCAGCGACAATCTCTCCATTCAACCTTCCAGACCTATTTGCAAATTTCTTCATTGACATTAGAGATCAACTTGACCACAAAATTTTAAGATACCCATCGTCACCACATAGTTGTGATACAGAATTTCAAAGCAACCTTTAACATCATTTGATTCTGTTTTTATGTACAATCCTGATGAAGAGCGCCCCAAAATCATGTAAACTTTATCCAATTCAGATATCATTCCTGCTCGAGAGCTTCGATTCATTATTGCCTCACTAAACCGATTTGTTAATATTTCTTTCTTATCTGGCCCTTTCCCATCATTTTTCAAAACTGTTATTGTAAAGCCACTGTTGAAGACACCATCGCTTGACCTAGTGATTTAAAAACTACCGCCCTGTTTCTATCAAAATTCCTAGAAAAAGTTGTTCCTTCCCAACCTAAATTTAAATAGTTTTTTTTAGCTTCTTGCAGTCTGCATATCGCCCTTGCCACAGTAACGGAAATGTCCTTCGGAACATAGTTAATGACTTTCTCTCTGCTTTAGATAGCGGGATGATTACAGTCCTCACTCTCCTTGACTTATCTGCAACATTCGACTCAATAGACCAAGATATATTACTTCACTGTCTCCAGCATGTATTTTGTATTCACGATACAGCCTTACTGTCGTTCAAGTCATACTTAATCAACAAGACACAAATTGTGTCCGTAAGTGGAAACTATTCCAGCCCAGCTGATCTATGTTTTGACGATACACAGGGTTCTGTTCTTGGACTCATTCTTTCATTCTGTACACTCAGCCCCTCTCAGGTGTCATAAATCGCCATCCTGTGTCTCATCAATTGCACGCTGATGACACCCAAATATACAAATCTATTCACTCAACTGGAGGCGATTGTAAAATACAAGGCGTAGAAAGGCGCATTTCCGATATAAAATTATATATGACATACTATAAGCTGCAGATGGATTATGATAAAATTGAAGCGATTCTGATCACCACACAACGACGTTTTATTCATATCACTTGCCTCAAACGATCCGTATCATCATCTATCTGAAGTATCTGAAATAAAAGTTGCTGCTATAATAATCTGGATCTAGCTAGAGATTTTGTTAGTTGTAAATTTTGCTGATGCTTCCGTACATGCTGTCAGTTATGTAATTTATTTCATAGAGACTGTTGTCGAGGATTCTTCATTTGCAAAAGTGTGTAAGTTCATCATGATTACATGAAGTAATCGGTTCTCTATTTTCGAGTAACAAAAATGTTATTGAACTCACCGACAAATATGTTCCTTTTTATTGATACACATACCATCTTTATCTGAAGGTGCAACCATTATTGATTATGAATTTATTAATGATGAATTACGATAATACCTTTAGCAGCTCCTGGTTCTTAATAAACTACAAATGTTTCCTGGTTTCTGATTAGATTTGTTAATCGTTTGATGGTAATGAGATTTATTTTAATGACCTTGAGAGATATACAATGTTTCTCGTCTTTTGTTATTGGTCAGTGTTTCGCAGTGATTTATATCGAGGATGTGTTGTTATGGCAAGACTGATTTCGAGTGTAAGCCAGTCTGGTTGATTAACATATTTAACTCTGTGCCATGTCAAACTAGAATGCTTGTCAACGACATCTGTAATGAGTGAGTATAAAAAATTTGAAGCATCATCATCATCAAACATTATCAAACTATCCCATGGAATATACTATAAGTCATTTTTGAACTTCTCATTAAAATTTGCAAAACAATCTAACTGAAATTTTACGTTGAGACGATTGGAGGTGAAAACATTGGTCTTGATGTAATAAATGTGGGGTCACTCAGGCCATTGGAGTGGACACCGATAAAAGCACAGTACTGGAAGAATTGGAATAATATGGTCAGTTAGAGTTTGGCTTTTTCAAGGACACAACTTGATGGGTCATTTACATGCTGAATCATTCCAAATGAAGCTATGTAACTGAGCCAGTAATTTTTAATTGCATATATTATATGTTCCTTTTAAGACCACCATTTTCTTCGTTCGGAACTTCTTTAATGCGCTCTTAGGAGAAACTTCTAATCACACGCTTTCAGAGTTATTAACTTCCAAATCTTTCTCTATGTTTACATATAATAACATCACGCAAACAGACTACCTTACGTCCTGATCCATCAATTTTATATGTCCTATAAAATTAAAATTATTCTGTTTGAACAGCATTGTCTGACTAATCAGCACCAAGTTTGCTTTCACTCAGTCGAAACACTGAGTTATTATTTATTTTTTTTTAGATAGTAAACATAAGTTTAATTTTAATCAAATTTACGCGCTGTTCTTATTCTTGTAATGTTGAGGTGACCAATATACGCGCCTTACTTCCTGGTACTAGGTATAGAACACCACGAGCAAGTATTTTGGGTCAGCAAGGGAGACGAATGTGAATCCAAGGAAGATGAATGTGAATCGGATACACATGATTTCATCGTTTAGAGTTCGTTTGGTGAGAATGCGTGACTTTTAGTGGAACACTCAGATATATTATAATTTTACGATTGAGCTTAATACCTTTGTGGGACAATTTTCTCAATAACTATGTTTCCTGAATAACATACTTCAACATTTCATAATAACAAATATTTGTATTGCTAAATAAAATAATAAAATAAAATAGAGACAAACAGTCATACATATAATTATATTGTTTGGGTAATATGTAGAATTGAGGTGTACGTATGTTAAGAGGGAAAGTATCAAATTCCTCATATACGGAATTATTATTTTTAGCGATCTCATTAATGCATGTTGAAATTTTCGATTTAATATCTACTGACGCGTCTTCGTTAATATGTTTGTAGTATTTTTCATCATTTAATTGACGTTCAACTTCTTTAACATAATTTTCTTGATTCATAATAATAATAATAATGTTTGATTTATCAGCCTTTTTAATCACTCACTGTCGTCATTCATTAGATTATATAAAGACTTAATTTCGTCCTTAGAAATATTACTATAATATCGCTTTTGATGATTACCATGTAATCAGTTTTCCTCTAATATTTCAACACATTTTAATACCAATAATCACTCTCTCCTCGATTTTTCTTTCATGCCAATAGATATTGTGCATGGAGACATGAATAGACTCATAAAATAAATTTATTGGATTCATAAGTTAGATACTTTGTATCCTAATGGCCTTAATACCAATGCACTATATTAAATTGTATAAATTATTATTATTATTATTATTATTATTATTATTATTATTATTATTTAAATTGATAAATTGTATATCCTTTATAACAATATAATTATATGTATGACTGTTTGTCTCTATTTTATTTTATTATTTTACTGATTCAGGTTTCATTAGAGACTCGTGTATCTTTTAGATCCTGTCATATATATAAAATTGTTATGATGATGCATATCATTTATGACGTTACGTAATGACGTAATTGTTATTTTAAAATATAAATACGTCATCCGTTTCTTTCAAAACCTTTTGTGCCTGAAGAAGCATGCATTAAATGTGAAACTAGCTACACAGAATTATCGGCGTTTGTGGGTTTTTTTTTAATCCCAATTCTAAAAATTATCAAGGTATTTGCTCTCCATAAAAGTGCTTACAGAGAACTGCAGAATCAAAGTATCGAAACATATGCTTTTCTATCATTTCTATAGTTGTCCGTGCGTCTTCCAGTAATCTGCGAGGCCGATTTTGCCTCTTTTTTGGGGGATACACTGTGAGGCTGATTTGTTCTATTGCCGTTAGTTTTGAACTGCTCTTGGTCGTGTCTGTTCCTTCTGGTCTTCATTACAAACCAGAAAAAGTGGTACGGATCTACAGAAGATAATCCAGGTACGTTTCTTCCGAAACTGTGAACTGGCGAAGTGCCTTTTAGTAAAACAGTTTGACTTCAACATTTACCTGATGAAAGCCCTTTACATTCCGGAGCTAACCTGTTTTGCGTATCACGTTTACAGTCTACCATCTTGGGTCAACAAAAGTATACGTTATTACTATCTTACGTATTATCAGCGAAGCGTAACTTCATGACGTATCGAGCTATATGCTTGTGTAAATACCTATTCCAAAACTTTTATTTAGTCGTCTGCTAAGGTAACTAACTGGGTTATATCAATGTTATCGAAACATGCGTAAGCGGCCGCTTAATCATTCGATTACACACTGTATCATACTAGTCTGACACCTTCCATAATAGGCCAGAACAGTTGAATAAATGCTGCCTTGATAAAACTACTGCTTAAGTACACGTAGATCTGCGTATTTGCGATGTACCTTTGTCACAAAGAGCGCGACCATATTTTTACTTCCTCCTAGACAGGAATAAAGAAATCACCCCCAGTTAGAATATTCGTACATGAATCGCCTCCTTGACACAAGACAGCTGACGGGTAGAGGACTTGCCTGGTGTTGGAATGTCTTGACTTGCTAAGCTAGTTAATGGTGTTTGGATTACATAAAAAAGAAGAAAGAAAAAATACGATGTCGAATATGGAGACTATTAGACCACAACTGAGAGGGCGAAAATTCCACGAAGGATGGATAGAACATAAGGATTCACAGGTAATATTTTATATACCTCGCTCCATCCAAAACCATTCTGGGACTGACATTAAAACATTCAAAACACACGTATAATAGTTATGCAGTATACTGACTTTTGTTGTTATTATCATTGTTCCGATGCAAACTGATAATTCAATAGTGCGGTCTTTTTCATGATTAAACTTTAGATTGTTAAATATGCCATTTATTTTGAAATCCTTTATCTTTTGAATAATTTTCTTTTTCAAAGTGTCCCTGGTTTTAAAAAGATTGCAATCTGGAAAAATGAAGATTTACAAACAAATATACTGAAAATCATAGTCGTACCTAGTATTGCTTTTCTGTGCCATTTCTACCCATTCCTTTAGTGAGTTCTTTGAAATGCGCATTTTACTCCTTAAAATGCGAGTAAAAGTACAGATTCATCGCGTTCAAAATCAAAGTGGTAGTCATGGTAACATATGAAACCATAAAGACATCAGTTTCGTCATTACTATAATCTTTTTGTACATGTACCACAGTTAAAATCAATTATATAATCTGTTTGGGTTTTTTTCCTTTCTTTTTAAAATATTTTTTTTTTTTTTTAAATTTTTACCTGAATTTCATTCGCGTTGTTGCTTCATATCGGGCCGAAATGAGATGTCGAATTTCAGGTCAAGTAAAATAGTTGTCTGGTTTTTGTTAGTCAGCATTAAATGTTTCACAGATTTTATTGAAGTTTTGAATTGGTTTTGGTGTTTTACGGCAGAGAAACACAAGTATGGTGTTTTTGGTGCCAAGACTGATGGAGTCAAATACCGTACACATGGCCGCAAAAAGGACGCTGACATGGGCTGATCCAATGGAAGGATTCACCCTCACGAGTCCGGGCACAGCAATCACCGTGACACCCGCTCCCATTAGTCGCTTCGTACGATATGCAGGTTGTCACACCGGGTCTATTATATATCACCAAGCCTAGAGGCTGGGTTATGTATTGTCAAGAACATCTGTTCATGTCCACTGTTTTAATATGATTAGTAAATCCAACTTAGGTACGATATGTACACAATATACACACTATTCAACACACCGTCAATACACACGTTTGGCGACTAGGCAATGTTTTATTGACCATACTGTTTGCATGCGGAACTCAGATTCATTATCGAAGACTTAAAGAAGGCTGCTTGTAAAATGCTGGGTATTTATGGATG